>CABFPE010001044.1:40951-53560 GCA_900660155.1 Hofstenia miamia | reverse complement strand
GGAGGACAGGGGCTTTTTTGGATATATGCATTACTTTTTTAGTTTTGTGACTTTGAATGAGGCCATACCCTAATTTTTCTGAGCCTGTAAATCCGGGTCTATTTATACCTCTCTCACTTGAAAACCAATTCAGATATCCCTAAAAGCCCATGTCACTCCAAAGATAATCCCTACAAATATGTACATGCAAAGTTTGAAAGCTCTGTGATGATTAGGTTTTTCTAAAGTAGTTCCCTAAATCGGGGCTAAAAAGTGCTTACTCAGCAATAATTTTGTTACATAATTCAGAAATAATGCAGTCAAGCTCTGTTTTTTTGGTTTATTTCCTAATATTTTACCCCACTGCTTTGAATTAAACCACAAAAATTGCTTAAAAGTTTGTATTTTGGATTTTGGATTTTCAGCCCCTCGGGTATCCTTAAAAGTAGTGAAAAAACAAAATCTTTGTCTTTTGCTTCGTAGTAGCCCTAGAGAAAGACATTGGCCGAAAACCTAGAGCCAAGAATCGCCCTGCCCACTTAAATTAATGACAATTCAGTCCATTTTAAGTCAATTCGTATAATAAATTTCAAAATTATCTTCCAACTTTTCGATTGTTTAGACAAAAGTTGCGTATGTTAGAAACTAGAATATCGTAAAAATTGAGTTTTAGAAGAGCATATGATGCCATGCAAAATTGAAAAATGAAAATTTAAATTTACTTAATAGTCAGTGTTTTTAAATTTCAGCTCAAGCATGATCCATCTGAGTAGACCAATCCTTAAATGTGCCAACCATTCGGTCGTTTTCCATTGCCGGACAACTGTAAAGTAGACTATATATTACGCAACAATCGGAAGGAATGATAATACATATTTATTCCGGTTGAACTATGGTAGTGAGCACATCTTTTTAGTAGTCAGATTGTGAGAAAATGAGCGAATTAGTGCTTTGCTTATTTGGTCAAATAGCAACAGTTGGATTGACCAAAGAACAAACAACTAAAAGTTTTTCAATATAACTATTTTGCAAAGCAAATTAAATTAGAGGTTGAATTGCATTTAAAATATAATGCAAAACTAACAAAATTGCCAAAAAATGTGTACAAAAAGTTATCATGTTTTTCATGTTTTATCATGTAAAATTTATTTATCATGGTTTTTCATGTCATGTTTTATCATTTTGGTTATCATGTCATGTTACAGCCCTAATATATATGTATACAGCTTCAAATTATATGAGAGCTTATAACATACTATTTCAAAAATAAATACTATATTTCGCTGGTGCAATGAAATATCCAAATGTCATTAAAATAATATTAAGTACTACTTAATAATTTTTAACCGGTTAAATTTAATTAACCGGTTAACCGCGTTCAGCTCTATTAAGTAGCCAAGCAAAAATGATGCTATAATCCTTTAAAGAAAATCTTTGTTTTTTCAATTTGAATCCACTTTAACAGCATCATTCTTAAATACAGAGTGATCTGGATATAGAAAAACTAAGGCCGAGCGCACACATCAAGGAAATGTTGAGCGTAAAGATAATTACCAAGGCCACTTAAATTTTTTTAAGCTTAATCAAATTCCCGCGAAAAGCCGCGCAAGAAGGCAATATATTTTTTCTTTCAATTATGCGCAACATCTGTGTTTACACAACATCAATGCTTCAACTTTATAATATATATATATATATATATATATATATATATATATATATATACATATATATATATGCCGTTTCCCACCCCTCCCTGTCCCAAACCTTATTCTTATTCACATTTATTTATTATTTTTGGAAGGTGGCCAGAGCACCTATTCATAGCCCTGTAAATGCCCTTGGATGGGGGCAAGGGTTAATAAAAAGCTCTTAAATGGAAATTAATAAATGCTTACTTTGATGGTGGTAAGCATAAATGTTGGATTGCACAGGGATAACTGCTTACTTTGAGCGTGGTAAGCTTAAATGTTGGATTGCACAGGGATAACAATGCTTACTTGGTTGGTGGTAAGCTAGCATACAGGGATAGCTGAAGTTGCCGATGACAGGTTCCTTTTTGTTTTAGTTTAGTAATGTTCTTTTTTAGGTACTACTGGCTGCTGAAGGATTATTCACGACAGGTTCTATTTTGTTTTCAATTTTTAATGCTTTTATTTAGGTTTCTACAGTCTCATGGTTTAGTTGCTGCTGATCTGGTTGTTTCTTACCTTGCCTTGCCCTCTTAGTTTTATTTATAGTCTGTATGTGATTTGGTTTTAAGGATAAAAATGCTGACTTGGTTGGCAGTAAGCTTAAGTGTTGGATTGTACAGGGATAACAATGCTTACTTGGTTGGCAGTACGCTTAAATGTTGGATTGTACAAGGATAACAAATAAACTTTTCATGGCAAAGAAAGGGGGTAGTGCTTTGCTTACATAGTATGCAAGGCACTATCCCCTTTTTTACCAATAAAATTTCATTCACTAGTCAAGCACCTGCCAAATACCAGTAAAACAATGGGCAAACACCTGCTAATTATTAGTTTATGCCCTAATTTTGCTTTGGGTTTTCCTGAAAATATTTATATTGTTTAAGGATATCGGCGGGTCAGTAATGAGTAAAATATTGAGGTAAATTTTGCCAAAAAAAAATTTGAGTTACGGGTCAATTCTACTGGAAAAATATTTCAGGAAGCCATTTTCGTAGCCTATTTTGTTCGAAAATGGGTCTGAATAGGTAGAAAATGCATTTGAAGGGGGTAGGGGTACCCCCCCAAAACGGACTTGGTGGCGTGAAAACTCTATAAATCGCTAACTTCAAGTCCTTTTACTGCCTGGTTACCATTGTCGTACTATGTCCTATCAGGTATCATTGTAACAGTTGAAATGTGCCCAATCTTACTAAAATTCTTTCTTTTTTGTCCGTGAAAAGCCCGCGAAACCTTTGGCCTAGTTTTATCATGACCTTTTCGATAGTGTTTTGTTTCTTATTGACGCTGATTGGCTAAGACCGTGCCATAGGAAACGCTGATTGGCTAATGATTCTATCACACCACTTTGACAATTCAAAGACTCGGTCGGTGCGTGATCAGCACTGCTCGCCTAGCAATTTGATTGGCCGTCAGTCTTTTGGTTTTAGATTGTAATTCGTTTATTTCCTTGAGTGATAACTTATCTGTTTTTTTACTTAATATTTTCAGTCGACATGGGTGCCAAAAAGAAAGCTTCAAAGAAAGAATCATCAGTCACTGGTGTCACAAAGAAATCAAGGAAGAAGCAACTGAAGGCTGCGAGGGAGAGTAAATCATCTGCAGCTTCAGATTCTCGTTCTACTGGTAGTTCTGATGTTAGACCTACATCTTCTGCATCAACTACGTTAAATCCGGCTTCGTCGCCCGTACCTTCAACTTCTATGGCACAACCGTCTGTGTCGACTCCCCTGCAGCCACCTACAGTGTCAGATCAGTCAACGTCAGCGACAAAGCGGAAACTCGAATATGCAGCTAGCGCATTCAATGACGACAATGTAGTGACAGCCAACACCACCATCGTTGAAATCGATTTACTACCTTCGTTGTTTTCATCGCTTCTTTGTCCTCACTGTTTTCAGCCTGCTTTGAAGATGACTTGTGGTGGTAAGAAGAGTGTCGGCATGGTGAAGTTTTTGAGTGTTGTCTGCACGGCATGTAGTAAGGAAGTTTCTTCGACGTACACTTCTAAACGTTGTGGAGATGGTCAACTTTTTGACGTCAATCGCAGGGCAGTGGCTGCGTCTTGCGCAACAGGGATGGGTCATGCTGGCCTTGCAAATTTCAACGAACTTATGAATATTCCGTCATTACATCATAAAACTTACAGCCATCATGTAGGTGTCATTAATAAGCAATGTGAAAGTTTCACAAGAGACACACTGAAGAAGGCAGTGGAAGAGGTGAAAAAGGCATATCCAGAGCAGGCGGGGAAAGAGGTCATCGACATTGATGTGTCGTATGATGGCAGCTGGCACAAGCGAGGTTTTACTTCTAAGTCTGGTGTCGGCCTCGTAATTGAGCGAAAGACTGGTTTGGTGGTTGACTTTGAGGTTTTAACCAGCTATTGTGCATCGTGCATAGCAACTGGTGAGAAACTAAAGGCTCAAAACATCGTGAAGTATGAACGTTGGTATGCTGGACACAAAAACGCATGCAATGCCAATTACAAAGGGACAAGTGGTGGCATGGAGAAGGCTGCCTTAAAGTTCAGAAACATGAAGGTGTCAACCATGTAGGAAAGAGGCTAAACACATCGTTGCGCAATCTTGTTGCGGACAAGGCAAAGGAAAAGCCTAAAATTACATTAGGTGGAAGGGGTCACGGAAAATTAAGGTCTGAGGTCATCACCACGCTCCAGAAATATTACACAAAGGCCATTAGAAGTAACACGATGGTGGAGGAAATGCGCCGCGCGGTCCAGGCAATTTTGGGCCATTGCTCATCGACGGACAAAATACCTAAACACCATTACTGCCCCGAGGGCTTGGAGTCTTGGTGTTTTTACCAACGTCTTGTGGCAAATAAGATTCCAATTCCAAAGGGAGCACATAAGGACTTCATAAAGACACCGCTGTGCCCTATGGTCATAGACGCCATCACACCAATTTTTGAGCGGATGTCATCAGAGGAGCTGCTCTCACGATGTGTGCTGCAGACGACACAAAATGCAAATGAAAGTGTCCATCACTTGATATGGGACCATTGCCCTAAGCATAAATTTGCTCTACGCAATAGAATAACAATTGCTGTTGCCTTAGGAGCAGCAGAATTCAATTTTGGTTCAGCAGCCTCTCGCACTTACATACAGCATCTCAACCTACCTGTTGGTCAGGAAACTTTGAAACGCGGGAAAAAGAGGGATAGCTGTAGGTTGTATGCAGGGGAAATTGCAGTTACAACCAAAGCAAAAAAGAGGAGAATTGCTAGAGCCACTGCAACAGCGCAGCACCAGCAACAGATGAAGGAAAAGTTTGGCGTTTTTTATGACCCTGGCAATGCTAATGACTTTTAATGAATTTTTGCATTTTTTTAATGGGGGGTAGGGATGCCTTTTTAATCAATACATTGTTGAAATTTATGTTGTACTCTTGTTTAATTACTTGCACATATTGTTGCTAAGGGTATGTTGCTAAATAGACAACTTGGAAGTACTTCTGACAAAATTTGGTAACAATCTGTCATTGATGAAACTTTATTTGCGTTTTTCTCAAAATGGCCATTTTTACCAAATTGCTGGTACGGGGGAACTAATATCTCAAAAACTTATTGTCCGATACATGCCATATTTGCACACAATATTCCCAGGATAACTATCTATGGAGTGACAGGGGCTTTTTTGGATATATGCATTACTTTTTTAGTTTTGTGACTTTGAATGAGGCCATACCCTAATTTTTCTGAGCCTGTAAATCCGGGTCTATTTATACCTCTCTCACTTGAAAACCAATTCAGATATCCCTAAAAGCCCATGTCACTCCAAAGATAATCCCTACAAATATGTACATGCAAAGTTTGAAAGCTCTGTGATGATTAGGTTTTTCTAAAGTAGTTCCCTAAATCGGGGCTAAAAAGTGCTTACTCAGCAATAATTTTGTTACATAATTCAGAAATAATGCAGTCAAGCTCTGTTTTTTTGGTTTATTTCCTAATATTTTACCCCACTGCTTTGAATTAAACCACAAAAATTGCTTAAAAGTTTGTATTTTGGATTTTCATCCCCTCGGGTATCCTTAAGTTATTGCTGTTTTAGTACTGCTTACTAAGATAGTTGCAATGTTTTAGATGTCAGTTTCTGAATCACTATTTCATCTAGCGAATATGGTTTTTGGGCCAAGTGATGAACCTGGTGGTTCAAAAAGACCGTATACTGTCTACTGACTGCTACATTCCATTAAAGGAGTATTGATTTTATTTAAATTTTATCGTTAATTTAATTTTAGCATTGCAGTTCCTCAATCTGTGACAACGACAAGCTGTCCTTCACATGATGCTGCCACTGAAGTAATTCCCGTTACAAATGTAACTAAATTTGAATTTGTATTGATAATTTTTTTATTAGCCTTAGACATACCAACTTTGAAACACATGTGAGGAGCATGTCTAACTTCCTTGAAGAAATGACCTCAAGAGAACTGTAGGTTTCCTTTAAGTGTTTCATAAGTGTTTCATTTGCTTAATGAAATTTTAGATGTATTTTGCCACCTGATGAAGATGCTCCTGTGATTCATCAATCAAAGCAAATGTATGTTTGAAATTTTCTTACAAATTACTACTTCTCAATTTAGCTTAAAGAGTGCAGGTGTATGTGCATTCTGTCAGAAGCATGTGGAGAATATTTCCAGGCATGTGAAGATATTTAGGCTGGACGAGGTTACCAGAAGAGTTGTGACTAAATTATCAACCAAAATACTAAATAATAATAATAATAATAATAATAGACGGGGTATATTCCAGGGAGACAGCTTAGCGCCACTACTGTTTGTAGTTAGCTTAATACCTATAACAGAAAGGATAAAGGAGACAGGCGTAGGGTATAAGGTGGAGAAGAATGGTAGAGCAGTGAGTCACCTGAAGATGTATGCTAGTTCAAGGAAGATGTTGCAGAAGCAAGTGGAGACATTGGAGAAGGCAAGCAGAGATTCTGGGTTGGAATNTGAGCCTGTAAATCCGGGTCTATTTATACCTCTCTCACTTGAAAACCAATTCAGATATCCCTAAAAGCCCATGTCACTCCAAAGATAATCCCTACAAATATGTACATGCAAAGTTTGAAAGCTCTGTGATGATTAGGTTTTTCTAAAGTAGTTCCCTAAATCAGGGCTAAAAAGTGCTTACTCAGCAATAATTTTGTTACATAATTCAGAAATAATGCAGTCAAGCTCTGTTTTTTTGGTTTATTTCCTAATATTTTACCCCACTGCTTTGAATTAAACCACAAAAATTGCTTAAAAGTTTGTATTTTGGATTTTCAGCCCCTCGGGTATCCTTAACAATATTATATGGTTATTGAAGTTCAAGACTTTCGAGTTTGCTGTAGCCAAGAAATTAATCAACTATGGAAGGCATTGACTCTAATAAATGGAATAGGCACTAGTGTAATGCATATGATTAAGAAACTGTTAAATTTGCAACTTCATTAATATAAAAAAAATTTTTGGTTACAAACGACAAATATTGTTACAAACGGCGTATATATATATATGAAAATGATTATAAATGACGAATATAAATTCTGTATAAATTACAAACGGTGAATATATATATATATATACTAATACCTCCCTCCAAATAACCGTGGAAGCTGAATTTCCCACATAAATTAATGAATTTTTGTAGAACGTAGTCTTTTAGTAGTCACTACCTTCATGCAAAATATTTAAGGGATCGATAATTTTTTTAGCGAGTAATAGCCAAAAACCCAAAATCCCTCTATGTAGTATGGACAATTTTCCTCGCCGCCCTCTATGTAGCACTTTTTTGCAAAAACCATACTACGGAGAGGGAGGTATTAGTATATATATCAAAATGGAATACTTTATACTGGATCCATTAAGCGGTTAAATGATGCAATTTGACAACTCCTTTAGGTTTCTACAATTTTATGCAAAACTGCATTTTAGTTACCTCCATTTCCAACACGAGCTCATCGCCATCATAAGAAGCACTCGCGCGCATAATTTCGCCAATTGATGAAATTATTAAAGTTCAATTTATGAATCCAGAGAGTCCTTTCGAGCACTACAATGTGAAATTTTGGCATCTCAGAAATGATTTCATTTAAATGCGATTTTGAGAAAAAAAAACAAGATATCACAGAGAGAACTAGAAAGTTGAGCGATATACCAATACCAAAATATGACACGGACCTACAATTATCAGCGGAAAAAGCGTGCTTCCCTTCCTTTCTATTTTTCGTCCCTTACTGTGCACTCCTTGAATAAATTGGAGTCTTACAAACGCCATTCTGGTACTACTGCTACTCCGAAGCCTGCTTCTCTCACAGAAGATGTTATCAATTTTATGGAACTTGACAAAGTCTCTTTTCTGTCCAGCTTCTCGTCCGGTTCTCTTCAAGACTCTTATTCCTTCCTGCGTTCTCTTCATTCCAAGCCTGAGCTCCCCAATTTGAGATGGAACCTTCTTTCTGCTCACTCTGACCTGGAGAAAGCTGATCTGTTCAACGCGTATTTTGCCTCTAACTTCTCTGTACCTGTCTCCATGTGCCCTGGTCCGCCTGCTGCCTCCCCGCTAATCCGACTTTGTGATATGGTCTTCAGCGCTCATGATATTTCTCTCATGCTTAAATCTTGCAAGTTGTCTGGTCCTTGTTATCCTGACGGTGTTCCTTCCTTTGTAATTCATGAAACCTCCTCCACGCTTTCTATCCATTTAAAGCATCTTTACTCCTTCATTTGCTCCACTAAGCGCTATCCCGCCTGTTGGAAGACATCTTGGATTTCTCCGCTGTTAAAATCTAATCAGCTTCCCTCCTCGCAGGTCACGTCCTACCGCCCAATAGCTATTCTATCTCGACTGTCTATCATCTTTGAACGCCTTGTTTTTCGTTATGTATTCCCAAAAATTCGTCACCTCATCTCTTCCTCTCAGCATGGCAACCTTCCTGGTCGCTCTACGATTACTAACCTGCTCACTCTGATCGAAAACTGCTACTTTCACTCTGATAGTAATGATCCTGGTTGCATTATCTTTCTTGACATCTCAAAAGCGTTTGATCACCTCCCTCATTCCATTCTGCTTGACAAGTTACGTTTATTTGGTTTTGATGTGGATTTCATCGAACTGTTCCAGTCTTACCTGACCAATCGCCACCAGTGTGTCAAAATCAACTCGTCTATCTCTTCTCCTGTCCCCGTTACTAGTGGTGCCCCTCAAGGCTCAGTGTTTGCTGTTCTTTTCTTCCTCGTTGCCATTAACAACGTCCCTCATTCTGTTCTCAACTCGTCTTGCCTGCTGTATGTCGACGACACTGCGATTTTTGAGTTTGGATGGTCTTTTGCTTCGAAATATTTTTTCTGATCTTGAGCACTTGTCTACTTGGTCCTCTGTCAACCATCTTGATTTTAGCACTACCAAGACATGTGGTATTTCCTTTTCTGTGGCTCCCCCTTCTGATTTGCCTCTACCTGTGAACTTTGCGCCTCATCACACTCATCTTGGAGTTCAACTTGCTGCAAACTTAAATTGGACTGGACATGTGTCTTTGCGTCTCCGCAAAGCTAATTCCTCGCTATTTGCCCTTTTCCGTAATGTTCCTTTTAATACCTCGTCCGCTGTGAAACTCTCTTTGTTCAAGTCCATTCCTCGCGCCATTCTTCTCTACGCGTCTCCTTGTTGGTGGCCTTCTCGTGCTTTGTTCCACTCCATGGAACGTTTCCAGAAACGCGCTTTCAAATGGATTTCCTCTTTGGACTATAAAGACGCTCTGCTGAAATTCTCCACTCTCCCGCTGTCACTCTACTTCCATGCCTGTGATCTCCTTCTGTTCAATCGACTACTGACTCGCAAATTGGATCTTGATCCTTTTGATTTCATTAAGTTCTCTAATTCCTGCTGCACTCGCTCTGATGATGTTGTCACCTTCTCCAATCGTCGTACAAAGAAACATTGCACCCTTCACTCGTTTTTCAATCGTGCTTGTACCGCTGCTAATTACATCTTGACTTGCAACCCTCCAACAGCGATTGATTTCTTTCCCCCGCCACCGAGCTTCAAGAAATCTTTGATGGCTTTCCTCTTTGCTCAGCCCTTCTCCAACTTCGCCTACTCTTCCATTTGCTCCTATTTCATCTCCTGTGACTGTCCTCGCTGCCGTAAAACTTGACTTGTTTTTATTTATTTTTTTTTGTGTATGCCTTCAACGGCTAAATAAAGTCATTGATTATTTAAAAAAACCTAAATGTTATGAGCTCAATGAGAAAAGTTACTCATTTTGAACGAAATGTCTTTGCTGAATAAAACAATATTAATGAACTTAATAAATGCGTTGTTTAGCAGTAGCATCCTGCCAGCAGTAAAGTCATTCCAAATAAGTATTACCTAATCTAGATATATTTTAAATTACAATTTTTTGTAAAAGAATTTATAACCATATAGTGCGGAAAATATTTCGTGACAGCCCAACTCGAAATTTTTGTCAAAAGCATTAACATCTGTTAAATAATTCACTTAGAACTAAGCATTCCCAATGGACAATTAATAGTTTGCAAACTTTTATAGCGCTACAATTGAACATCTGTTAGTTTGTAGCTATAAGAATAAGAAATATTGCCAATATCGAAGCACCGAAATGATCCAACTACATCATTTGCCATCCTAAGGATAGCTTATAGGAAACAAATTGTTAATACTATATAATTGTATAGCAATTTCAGTACAAGTGGAAATCATTAATCATACGAAAGATGGTAAAACATCATTAAAATATAAGTAGTTTAAAGAAAGCAAATTGCTAATACTATATAATTGTATAGCAATTTCAGTACAAGTGAAAATCATTAATCATACGAAAGATGGTAAAACATCATTAAAGTACAAGTAGTTTAAAGAAAGCAAATTGCTAATACTATATAATTGTATAGGAATTTCAGTACAAGTGAAAATTATTAGTCATAAAAAAATGGTAAAACATCCTTAACGGAGCTTACCATAGAATGATGGTGGAAAATCATTTCAACTAATACCATTCGTTCATATTTTGTGTAAAACAAAAATGGTAAGAATCTAATTAAAATACATTCTAAGAAAGGAATTTTGTTTTATAGCAAATGCTGAAAACAACTTTCTTAACACAAGTTATAACCTTCCTAACAAAAATTCCAAATTGAAATATTCATTTAATCATACTTAGAGCAATCACTAATTGGATAAAGGTAAAATTACTAATAATAGTTGCTTCATAAGCAATGTTAAGACTAAGTTTCATAGTATTAAACAGAATACTTACTCATCAGAAACCAAGTGAACACAAACTGGAAACTCATCTACATCTGCCTTCTTCCTACCCATGTCAAAAATGCGAATTTTCGGATCTGGTACACCACGACAAAATCTCGATTTGGGATAAGGCTTATTTTTACAATAACGGTAGCTAAATCAAGATTAAAAATTACCATAAATAATTTACTTACCATCTTGCTGGTCGACGACCCATTATTCTAAAAAATAAAAAAGCATTTGAAAATAGTGGCAAAAAAGAAGTACATATATACGAGATCTATCCCAAAAGTAAGTTTCCCTATGAAATAAAAGACAAGATATGTCAGTGAGAAACTTTATTTAACAAAACTTTAAACAAACATGAGTTTATTCAACATACGAACCGCCGTTGTCAACACATTTGTTCCATTGGTTCACCCAGTTGTCAAAGACATGAGCAAAACCACCTTCAGCCAGATATCGCAATGATGCTGAAGTTGCTTCGTTCATCATTGGACTTAAAACGTCTTCCACGCAAAGTTTCTTTCACCTTTGCAAAAAGATAAAAGCCGGCGGGCGATCCGTGACCAATCTCGCCGTGTGGACTGGCGCATTGCCATGGTGAAACATCAGACCACATTCCAGAAGCCCTGGGCGCTTTTTTCTGAGTGCTGGACCCATATGTAATATGCAGCGTTAATTGTGGTGCCTATAGGGACAGCCCAGTTCACCAAAACACCTGCCACATCGAAGAAAAGATGTGGTCACTTTCATTGAACCTGTTTGCGCCGAACTTTCTCGGGACGCGGAGAACCTCGGTGGTGCCTTTGCGCTGATTGTCGCTTCAATCCAGGGTGTCATGAGTAGACCCATGTCTCATCCACAAGTATGCGGTGAACGGTACTATGTGGTATACCTGTGTTGTTCTCAATGCCTTGACGTGTTCTTCTGTTCTCTACAACCACAGTTTTCACTTGCTCCCCATTGTCACCAGTGGTGAACGCCTGCGGTCAGAGCGCTGTTCATCTTCTACATCCAATTGACCATCTGCAAAACTTGCCATCCACTTTCGAACAGTCTGAATTGGAGCATATAGTCCAAGAGTGTCACACAAAATTTGGAGAATTTTGTGGCGGCCGCTTCTTCGACAGTGCAAAGAACATCATTATGACGCGAATTTCATACTTTGAAAACGATTGCTGTGCGGTCAACTTATCCAGACCAGGCAATATTGAAAAGCGAGAGAGAGAAACTCAGTGAATATCTTACACATAAATCAAAGCTCACTGACGTGCAGTTTCAATACTTTTGGGATAGACTACATACACATATATTAGCGTTTTACAAATGCGCATTATATATATATATATATATATATATGCCGCTATGTACATTGTAAAAACAACAATTCATACATAGCGACATATGGGTGGTATTTTTCAATGTACATAGCGACATATGGGCTGATTCCACGTCAACTAATTTTCATCTCCGAACGAAATTTCTGGAATAGATTACTAGAAGTACATTAATGAAATCTACACATTTTTTACCAAATTCACTTGAACATGTTCGACCAGGAAAGATTGATCATAATATTGATAATTCGATTTATATATGTCGCTATGTATGCTTTAACAATATTCTACATTATATATATATATATATATATATATATATA
>CABFPE010001044.1:29542-40683 GCA_900660155.1 Hofstenia miamia | reverse complement strand
ATATATATATATATATATATATATATATATACATACAATGGCGTCTCGTCTTTAGGGTTCCAGCCCCACTAAAGAATCTTAAGCTCTAAATATTTGAAAAAATATAAATCTCCATATTTTGAAATATACTGTATAATTAAAGTTGCATATTAATTAAAAAACTGCTACGGACGGCTCAAGCATATCTATCTAGACACGACGGAGCGACATTTAATGTTATCTCGAATTGCCACATATTCGCTAAATAGCCAATCAACAAAGAGGAAGGGCCAGTCGATGCTGTCCGTGAATAATGTGAATTTTGTTAAGGAATTCATCGTACTAACGCGACGAGTGATGAAATTAATTTCCGCGAAAAAATTATTTTTCGTGGGGCCTTTAGCGTTGGGCCCATTGCGAAATATTATTAGCTAACCCTACATTCCAAACTCCGCGTTTTGTTATACTACGTTGTTTGTAAAACCGCATTGATTTAAGAATTAATTGAATTGCCGCCTATTTAAAGTTGCATTTTATATATAAAATTGGGGCTCCATAACATGATTTAAGTAAAAAAAATTAAAATATATTTTGATTTTCATCTAAAAAATAATTTTGTGAAAAGTCTCTTCTTGTTGCTGGCATGTAGAGGTGTATAAAATCGTATTTTGTATTGCAATTTTTTTATCAAAAAATATATTATTTAAAATTTTCAACGGCAACTCTAGAATTACAGCTAAGTTTTCACTGTGTTTTATAAGAATAGATGATGAATTTGGTCGACCAATTACAACTTAATCTGGCGTAATTTTAAAAATGAATGGGAGCTTCATCATGCTAAAATGTTTGGAAATCATACGCATAAATTTTTGCTTGTAAATTCAATAGTACAAAGCATGGTCTACTGAAATGACCATGTAGAAAATGTTGTATAACTATAACCATAGAGATATTGGTTCCCATTGCAAAATCAACATAGGTGTACATAAAATAATGTTGTATTTAAGAATATTTTATGTAAATTTTATATCAGGTGGCCCCTCGGCTAAAATTTTCCACGCTACGCCACTATATATATATATATATATATATATATATATATATATATACACACACATTTGTGGATAACTTCAGGTCACTGAAATATTCACCAATTGTTAATATCGATGTAATGCTTATTAAACTAAAAATGGCAAAGGAGCCTTGTTTAGTAATAAATGAAAGTCCAAATTTTTGTTACTTTTAAATAAACACAGTTAGCGATAATCAAGAGCAAGACAGAAAACATAATTAATAAATAACTCTGAAAAATTTCCAAATTCAGATTCATCGAATTTTAAAACAAACTAATTTTGGTTTTTGTAGAGCTTCGTAGTAAAAATTTTCAAATGTATTAGGCTCTAAGAACAATAGTTATTTCTATTCAACGTCAAGATTACAAAGTTAGAATGAAATTCATTATTTATAGACAGCTCTGACCTCGTTCATGAACTGTGGAATATTTAAAGCTACTATTGCGAAAGGGTCATTGTGAATTACACCTGCTCCAATTGTTTTTGCACAAAAAGAAATTAATGAGAGTGAAACTAAATCTTTGTTCAATAAGTTGTATAAAAAATTATGCATATTTTTTAATACATCGAAATTAAAATACATCTTTGACTCCATCACTACTACAATTTTATATCGACAAGCAAAATAAAATATTGTAACCCTATTTGCCATGGGCTTTTTCACCATGGTCTAGCAATGGGGGCGGATTTTTAAAAACTCAAACTCCATTTTTGATGAAACTTTGCACCAGTATTTAATAATCCTTTACAAACAATTCAATATAAAAAATAATTTTGATGACGTTACTACATCAATGATGACGCCATCGTTTTTATATGACATCATTGTTTTTGGCTGTTTTTTTTACTATTTTCAGGTTTTGTCTTATTATGACTGAAATTTCGCGAGAAGGTGTGGTTTTAGTTACTAATTCTAATTGCCAAAAATATTTGGGTTCTTAAGAATTTTTCTTTGTATAAACAAAGGGGAATTGTAAAGGAAAATATTTGAAATATAAAAAAGTCAAAAATTTCTCAACAAAGCCTTATTTACTAAAAAGTAAACAATTTTTGTGAGACCCAAATATGGCAAAAAGTTGGAAAAATTATTAAAACTAAAAGTCATAAAGAGAAAGACATAGCGGCTTTGCAGAAAAAATTTTCTCAAAAAAATTCCGCCCCCTCCCGATATGGAAAATAGGGTTAACACGTGGTTACAGCCAACTTTCAGTCGAAAATGCGAAATGAAATAAATGAAATTCAATGCGATTTAAATTTCTTTAATTTTATGCTCTCGAAAAATTCTATATGTAAAAAATCAGAAGCAAGATTTTATTCAGCAAGCATTTTGATATACAAGTAGAAATTACATGTGCACCCACCAGAATCACAGTAGTCAATGTATAACAATATAACCTGCAAAGCACAATAAACCGTATGAAACAATATGTACAATGAAAATTTACAATTATATATATATACATTACATTATTATATTCGGCTTAGGCACAGACTCTTTGATTTCTTTATGCGGAAGTATTCTACCTCCATTGACATACATCTCATCAATAACAGTGACGTCTTCGCCGAGAACCGAAACATTTTCAATTCTAACCCATTTGCCTAATTTTGAATTCCAGCCTATAATACTAGAATCAACATATGAATGCAAACCGATCTTGACATTAGCCAAAATAACAGAATTTTTTATCCTACTCCCGCTTTTAATTACACAATTAGGCCCAATAACAACATTAGGTCCAATTATGCAATTTGATTCTATAATTGATGATGGATCTAAAAGTACATTACCAGTACAATTGGAATGCTTTGCCACTAAATTGCTATTAGCACTTTTAAGATGGTTGAGGTATAGACTGGTGCCCTTTAGGAAATCCTTAGGCTGACCAATATCACACCAAAATCCAGAGTAGACAAATGCGTACAATTGTCCATCTTGTGCAACTTTTGGAAAAACATCTTTTTCTATGGAAGTTGGTTGAAGATTAATTCGAGATAAAATAGTTTTATTAAATATATAAATGCCGGCATTTATTTTGTTGGAGATAAATTCTATTGGCTTTTCAACAAACTTTGTAATTTCAAAATTTTTATTGAAAACTACTACACCATATTTGGAAGGTTCATCCACCTTTGTGACAACTATGCTACCTTCACAATTATTATTTTTATGAAATTCCAACAACTTTTGAAATGGATACGCTGCGATTACATCGCTATTGAGTACAAAGAAAGGCTCATCATCTTCTAACAAAAGTTTTTCTGCAAGAGCGAGCGGGCCAGCAGTCCCTAACGGCTCATTTTCGACAGAAAAGGTAATTTTAACAGTTAGATCAGAAGCCATTTCAATAATTAATTTTTCAAGCATTTCCGCTCTGTAACTAACAGCAAAAATTATGTGTGTTACACCTACTTTTGCCAATGCTTCTATTTGATAGAGAACAATAGGTTTATTACAGAATTCAACTAGTGGTTTAGGAACACTAAGTGTAAGAGGTCGCAATCTAGTTCCATAGCCGCCAACCAAAATAACGGCCTTCATTGCATCGAAACTAAAAACAAAACGAAACAATGAATAAAATTGTATTGGGACATAATATGAAATATATGACAGTGCTAGCAAAAACCTTTTTCTTTGAGATTAATATTAGGATAGATACTAGTTGAAACATTAAAAAATTTATCTTAAAACAGCGAAAAAGAGGCACGCCAAAAATTTTTAGAATAAAAAATATTACTTTATAAACGGTCGCAAAAAATGCAAAACTCACAATTTTCGAATATGTTATTCCTTAAGAAATATAGGGCAATCAAAAAATTGGCTTATGAAATCAAACTAATCTTACTAAAACCCCAAACGGCGAAATTAAGAATACAATAATATGTAAAACTGAGATTAGATTGAAGGCAATTGTTTGCTTTATTTACAAAGAATCGTTTATCAACATTTAACAGTTTGGATAAAAATTCTAAATATGAACGGTATTTGCTATTTCTCCTAAAGTATGCATTTAACCCTAATAGCAAAACATAATACAAGGGCAACTGAAATTATTAACTCAATGCCTAAATAATAATTAAGATACAATTAAAAGCATCGTTTGTTTTAAATAAGAAATATTGAAAATATTTAAATGAATTCTTTAAGTATTAATAAGAGCACAAAAACAGTAGACTTGCGCAATAAAATACGGCAAGATACATTTGCCAAACAAATTTTGGACAACTACAAATCAAATATGAAATTAAAAAAATCTTATTTATTATTATTAATGGGAGCTATTCACGAAATTGAGAGATTATAGTATTAGTTCCTAATATTTTTTGTAAAAAAAAAAATTTTTTGTTTTTTAGGAGCTATAGAAGGAATAAAACTGTAATCCCATAACATTAACATGATTCGTTTGACGTCATCGAACATACAAAACCTCACTTTGCAACTCCAAAAACATTTTAATGACTGCCAGTTATTACTGATGCCATGATAGCTTATTATTTTTCAACATCTTCTGCTTTCAGTGTTCCCAGGCATTCAAATGCAAAGGCTAAGAAAGCAGCACAGAGCAATTATAGTAATGAAGCCATTGGCTATGTGGAAGTGAAATATAAATCTGATGTTTGTAAAATGTGGTGCATGATCACACCCAAACATAAAATCGCAAACAGCCCTTATCAATGTATTGTGATTATTGAATCAAGTACAAAAATTATATCTATTTGCTGCAAAGGATGCATGGTGCAAAGTTGTGGTTGCAAACATTCAATTGCCTTTATAATATGGCTTTATTTAAGATCATGTGAGTCTACAATGATTGAAATAATTAGCCTGCATTGCTAGCTACAAAAGGGCAGTTTGCCAAAGTAAGTGTAACATTGATCTCATTATGTATATAATTATATTTTATGTCTCTACATTTCTATATTTTTTATTTAGGCAAGAAACTTCCAGAAAAGAGGATTGCTTCAAAATTTGAAGTTGATCAATTTTTCCAGGCAGAAAGACATGTCATCACCAATACCAGTTTGCTTGCCCATTATCTTGATTGTCCTGAAGAATGTGTGCTAGCTATGGATGTGCTAATGGTGAAGTATATTAAGAATGCCACAAAACTAGATGGTAAACTTTGTTGTTTGTGAGATCAATGCAAACTTTTCAAATTTGGATTTGTTTCTCAAAAGACTGTGCAGCAGGGGGATTCTGCAATCTTTGTAAAACAAACCATTTTTTTACATTTTCCATATCATTCTATAAATGATATTTTAACATTTCCATTTTGATGGCTGGCTATATTGACATTGAATGAAACCATCATATGAAAAACATTGAATGACAACCATCTAATGAAAATATCTAATGTAAGTCATCAAAAAAATTTATTTAAAATTTAACTCTTTGACAAATATATTTACTTAAAATTACCTCATGGACGGATGAATTTACAATTTTTCTTATAAAATTAATTTTTCTTGTCTGCTGGTATGAATTTTCACATTCTATGTATAAATTACCAAACATTTTTCAGCCAGAAATTCTATTTAGATTTTTTTAAGAATTTTCCTAATATTTGACTTACTGATATGCTGATATGCTCTGGATTGTCTATTTACAATTTTTTTATTTATGCAACCATTAGTGAGTTTATATTTGGCATTACTTTATATATTACTTAGGAATAGCTTAACTGCAACACTGGTAGAAAGGCTAAATCATAACAATAGGCAGGAGACATGAAATCACAGAGACAAGCTTTTATTAAATTTCATTGATGGCTATGCCTTACATTTGATAAAAAATGGTCAAGGATAATACAAATTGTGAGTAAAACATATCAACTATTAAAATTTATACAATCTTGGGGAAAACAAAATTTTATATTATATATTAAACTTTGTACTTTTTCTTACTCATATGTATACAATTCATACATTGATTGTTAATAGTTTTGTTAAAAGGCTTCAAGTTTTAACTGATTAAATTGTCATTCTAAAATTTCATTTTAAGTTTGATGTGATTCTTGCAGTTGCAATTATGAATGAAGAAAGACATAATATATTTTTTATATTCATAGTTTTTAAGGTTATCTATTACTTTTAAACATATAAAGTTTTTCCTGTTCTCAAATCATGTGAATCTGATTAATTGCAAATCCAATTAAAAATACAGAAACATTGGATTATTTTAAATTTCTGTTTCTTTATCAATTCTTGCAAATATTTCTTTTCAGTCAATGAAGCTTTGAATTATTGTAATATAAAGATTGTTGTACTATGAAAACATAGAAATAGACAACACTCAATTAAACTCAGAATTTTTTAAAAAAATACTCAAACTTAAACTTGAATGGTAAAACTTGAATTCAGACCAAGAAACATGAACTTGACTAAAAACCCAATTATTTGCCATAATAAATTATTCTAAGGATATTATCCATTTGACATTTGAATTAAGCAAACCTGATTCATGTACACCAAAAGTTATGATAAAAACTGAACTGAAAAAATTTAGTAAAGAAAAAGTACAAGAAAGTCAGTAAGATCTCTAAATTTTTCAACATTAAGTTAGTAATTATTAATGTACTTCTTTTCTAATTGAAAGAATAGTTTACTTTTAGCTATTCTTAAACTTAAATTGATATGTATCATACCATATTATCACTTTTTTGTATGAGCACTACAATACTCAAAGGTGTTTTGTGTTGCTTATGCAACATAAATTATTGTTGGTTATTCTCTCAATTTCAATTCTAAACTACCTTAAATTGGTATTAAAGTTATTGAAGTTGTTGAAAAAATATTAAGATCTTTTGTTCTACTTTCTATTTTAATTAAAGAATCAATAAAAAATTTTATTTAAACAACTTTCTAAATTTTAGGTAATTTAGTAAACTCTTCAATATTATGATCTAAAATTGTCAAAGGGCTTAATTGAGAGACCATATAAATACCATTCTTTTCTCAGTAAACTTAGATCAACAATAATTATCCTAAGACTGAATATAAAGACATTGACTAATTTTTTAATTCTGCATTATTGTTAAGTAAGAAAATAACAAATCTATTTTCTTTAAAATATATTAAAAATTAATTACAATCAATAAACTGTTTTCATACATTAAGTTGTCAAGTAGCATAAATTTCAATGATTATGAGACTACTTCAGCACACATTCACAATCACAAATCCATGATGGGGTATTCACTCTGCTTCCTTCTCTACTATTTGCAATAGAAGACAGTGAACAAGCGAAAAATATAGCTTCTAGTAGCATAGCAAAGGAACTTTAGATCTGAGCAAAAATAAGCCTGTTTTTAATGTGACATTGGTATGAAATGAGTGAGCAGTCATAAGTCCATATCATTTGAGGAATTCATGTTGAACCATGGATTTACTGATGCTACAGTATAATAATTAACTCCTCCTGCTAAAGAACCCTCCCTAATAAAAGTAAAAAGTAAACAGAAAATTGTGAGAGGGAAGAGTGGCCATTCTCAGCCCTAATGTAGCATCTTCTACCAGGCTTTGATATTGTAACATCTGCTACCAAGCTTTAACAAAGAATAAATCATTCTTTTAAATCATTGTTCCTCATTATATGCAGGTAGGGATGTACTTATGTTAACTCTTTAATCTGATCTTAGATACGTTTCATTAACCTTTACTTAACTAGAGTAACTTGATACTGTTTAGGTATACTGCCATTGTAGTTCTGCTCTGTGATCTGGCTATGGCCTCTGGCCTACTCTGATCTCTGAATCAATCCACATGTACCTCCATCACCAATCAATTAGTTCCAAGTCTCAACTCAATGATGTTCTTATGTGTTCACTATCCTAACTCAGTGCAGCTCTCAATGCTGTTTGTAACTGACTTAAGCTCAATTTGTAATGTGTATTTATGTTACTTTGCAACCTTGCAATGTCACTAGCTGCTTAATAATTATTACTTCAGCCATTACTGAAAACTATTGGCTTTAATTAATTTAATTAAAAATAAGTTACATAATAACTTGCAGCTTCCTAACCTACATTTAAATAACAATACATGCTTGGTCTCTTTATCAGTCTATTATAGGTCACTTAAGTCTATAATACAAAATATTTATAACCTATGGTAGGCTATCAAGCACTTTCACTGATATCAATTATTAGATACATGTAAACAAAAGAATCAATAGCCAGTGAAACAGAGAAAAACTCCTAGTCATATACTTAACTTAAATGCAGGTTCATGGTTTGGATCAAGGACACTTGAGTCACTCCCAATATGTGCCCAAACCACTACTACTGCATTTACTGTTTAGCTTGACATTCTGTATAAATAATCAAACTGATATAAAATCTAAAGATAAGATTTTCAAAGAATTTACTTCAACAATATCCAAATTGATTTCTAGCATATTTATAGTTAACTTTTAAAAAGTACCTGTTGTTCAAAATTAAAATTAAGATCATATGCCAAAAATGGCTAAAAATAATTGAAGAGAATTTGCCCTCTTTGTTTCACCAAATTGTTTGACAACAAGTACTAATTTGCTATCTTAATACTCAGTTGCATTTACAAAGATAATGTGATCATTAAACTTAAATTGTTTTTTAATCAATAATCATAATTCGATCTTAATCTTGACTAATCATCTGATCTTCATCTTCTTTAGCAGCATTATCTTTAGATTATGCTACAATATTCATTTCCTCCATTAATACAATATAATCTTATGGTAACTAGCAGGTAGAGATGTACTGTTCCTAAACTACTTAGCCTTTAGATTACTCCAGTAACTATAATGAATGGATGATGTAACAAACACAATTTAGGTGAGAAAGCCTTGCAAATCAAGTAACCACCACTTCTTTTTGTTTCCATTGATGGGTTCCACCTCACAGCTCAGTGCTTACTTAAGGCTAGACACAATTTGACTTAGTCTCATTTCCTAAAGTGTATTATATACTCACAACCTCAATTGTGACTAGCTGCTTTTTTAAATATATACATGGTTAACCATTATTAAATATATATTGGTTTTATTTAAATAAGATAAATAAATAGCAGCTTCCTAAACTACTTGTAATAAATGGTACAAACAAGGTCACATTATTGGTTGAGTTATAGTCATAAATTTACATCTAGTTTAAATATAAATGTAAAAACCTACATTTGTTTACCAGCCTTAAATTGAATTCATTATTGTTGGTACATGTAAGAACGAATTGATAGTTAGCTAAATGGGAAGCAAAACTAATTGTATACCTAACTTAAGTGTAGGTTCATGGTTTCGAACAAGGAATCAAGAATTGTTCCTGTTGTGGGATCTTGCCACTAGTGAATACTCACTATTTAGCTGAACATTGTAATTAATAATCAAACCATAATGAACTAAAGATAAGAATTATGAAGAATTTTCTTCTACAAATTTTACAATGGTTTTGCTCTATTTATATTTGAGTTCAAAAAGTACCTGTTGATTTTGAATTTCAAATTATTTGTCTGCCAAGATGGCTAAAACAGTGGAAGCAAGTTTGCCCACTTTGTTTTGCACAATTAGTTGAATTGACAAATACTAATGTAGCATAATCCAAAGCATAATGCTGCTAATGAAGAAAGAAGATCAGATGATTAGTTGAAACTAAGATTGAATTATGATTATTAATTAGAGAAACAATTTAAGTTTAATTATCAGATTATCTTTGTAAATGCAACCAAGTAATAACATAGCAAATTAGTACTTGTTGTCGAATTTTAACCAAATGAAGGGGGCAAATTCACTTCCATTATTTTTGTAGCCATTTTGGCAGACAATACAAATTTGAACTTTGAACAACAGGTACTTTTTGAAAGTTAACTATAAATAGGCAAGAAATCATTTTGGAAATTGTTGAAGTAAATTCTTCGAAAATCTTATCTTTAGATTTTAGATCAATTTGATTATTTATACAGAATGTCAAGCTAAATGGTAAATGCAGTAGTAGTGGTTTGGAAACATATCTGGAGCAATGGAAGCGTCCTTGATCCAAACCATGAACCTGTATTTATGTTAGGTATATGAATAGGAGTTTTTCTCCATTTAGCTGGTTATTGATTTGATCATTTACATGTAACTACACTGAGTTAGGATAGGGAACACATAAGAACTTTGTTGAGTTGAGGTTGGGAGCTACTTAATTCAGCAATGGAAACACAATTGAGGTGATGCAGAGATCAGAGTCAGCCAGAGGCCACATACATACCAATCATGGAGAAGAGCTATGATGGTGAAGTACCTAAACAGTGTTCAGTTATTTCAGTTAAGTGAAGATTAACAGAAATGCATACAACAAATAGCTAATATGTGTACATGTCTACCTGCGTAGAATAGGTAATAATAATTTAAAGAATCATTTAACCTATGTTAATGCTTGGTAGCAGATGCTACATGGCGACTGTGACAGATAAAGAACAGAAGAAGAAGAAGAATCAGTTCAACATCAGAACTTGAAACTTAAAGTCAACAAATAACCAGAGCAACTGAAATAGCAGAAAACATGCAAGGAAGCAGAGATAGCTTACAGCCAGCTATGAGTCAACAAATACAACTATACCTAATGTAGAGCAGGTGAAAGACAAAGAGTCACACTGATCTACCAGCCACTACTATTTGTACTTAAAGATGCCAAACACACAAGGAAAAAAAGGTAGTTCCAAAGCAGGCACAAACAAAACAACCCCCACCCCAAAGAGAGCGCATTCAGAGACAGATGTATCCCCCATAGAACTGGAAACCCTACATATGTACCCAGAAACAGAATCTAATGAAGTTCTAAACATCCTAAGCCAAACAAATGAAACAGAAACAATATTGAGATCTGAGATACAACAATTAATGGAGAGAATGTTGGCATTGGAACAAGAGAATGAGAACGCACTAAATGAACTAAAAATTGAAATGGATAACTGCTTGGATACCCAAAGCAAAAATTTCCAGAGAGACCTTAAGGCCTTAATGAACCAGCTGGCACAGTCAAACAAAGCTTTTCAAGAACAAAACCAGAAATGGGAGAAGATATGCCAACAATTGGAAGACATGAATAGGCAACTAATCCTGACAATGATATC
>CABFPE010001044.1:0-19589 GCA_900660155.1 Hofstenia miamia | reverse complement strand
CGATTCCCAAAGCAAAAATGAACTACCCTGCCACCATAGGGTTAGCAACAGCATCGACCACAGAAGGCACGTACCAGCACATAGAATGAGGGATTGAAACGAAACTCCTCATCTGCACACCACCAGAGACCATAGCAATACCCATGGTCCTACCACTTTGGAGAATACCCAAGGACCTTAATGTCGCGAAAACATTCTTACATGAGTACAAATCATATGTGAACACTGAAAAGAAAGCGAAAGCCATAGTTGACAGAGAAGATTACAAAAAGTCAAAAGCAATATTGTCACAACAGAATAACAAGGAACGAGTCTACATCGAGGGCACAATAATGCTGGACCAACTGTACACACATGGGAAACCTATAAATGTACAATTACAAGACTTGAGAAATGAAATTGAAGAAAGAAATCCAAGAGCTATAATGTTATTCTCAGGAGTGAACAATATAGTTTGGACTGATATATGGGAGAAAAGATACTGATACTACGACGTCACCAAAAGGGTTGAAATTGTTACAATGATGAGATTAAACAAAAACGATCCCAATACAATCAAAGAGGAAGAAGTCGGAAACAACATTAGCTTTTTCTACAAGGATGAGGGGAACACTCAAAGATTAAGAAACGTTTTCACGTTCTTTTACCCTGATAACCAGATTAGGGAAGATTTAGCACACACAAGTAGAGCTGACGCACAGATGACTCTCATGATCAGCATCAAGGGTATTCAGTTATATCAAAAATATTACAACATCTTCTCGCAGAAAATCAACGAGTTAAGAGAGTTAACACCCATAGCAGAAGATATTAGAGAAACCTGTTTCCTAAAATATGCAAACATTACAATGACAGAGAGAGAAGCAGTGCTAAAAATGACAAAACAGGAGGAATTCACAAAGACAATGTGGTCTGATCAACAGGGGGAAACAATAATTCGAAAAGCAGACACTCTGGTGCATGGAGAATGAGCTGTGCTAAAAATAATGCAAGCTGAGGGGGGCGTGTAGCATCATCCAAAAATAAAACAGAAATAAGCTGCAAAACGTTGCAGAAGAACTAAGATCGAAAAATATTATGATTAAGTCAAGTGTGATTATTTCAGTTTGATTTTGTATATTGCAACCAAGAAAATAACATGTGTCAAAAAAGAGATAATTGTATCTGTCAATAAAATGTTTTTGACAAATTACATTATTTTTAGCCGCAGATGTTTAAATTTAAATCGACAGGTACTTCTCTTCAAATTACTAAAAATACAATTAAAACTATTGTAAGCATTGATAAAGTATTTTACTTAGAATTCTTATTATTTTCATCTTATTAATGGTTTGATTATTAATACAATGTCGAGCTAATCGAGCGGTGTTTAGTAGTGGTCTGCATCCATCACAGGGAACGATTCAAGGGTCTCTGTGCCAGATCATGAAAGTGCACTTAAGTTAGGTATAGGGGTTTTTCTCTCAATTAGCCAACTAGCATTTCTAACTACATGTATTAGATAATTAACCTTCAACAAATGGTTGGATAACCAAACCTTAGGGATTATATTAATATATTTTCAGATCCAAATTAAGTGACCTATAATTGACCAATAATGACCTTACATGTAGTAATCATAAATGTAAGTTAGGAAGTTGTTCAATATTTGTTTATTTAATAAAGCCAATATATTTTGGTAATGGCTACATGTAATATTGAATGAACAACTAGCTACAGTTTCCAGTTGCAAATAGATATAACACTTTCACACAATAGAGATTAAGTAGAGATGTGTCATGCTGACACCAAGCTAATGTAGGGTACACATAAGCTATCTTGATTAAGCTGAGAAGTGGCACTCAAGCATTGGAAGGAACTGTGAAATTGGATGTGGAGATCTGCTTTGGGCAGACGCCCACTAAAAGATAGATGCAGAAGGTTACCACTTTAGTTCATCACCTAAAAAGTGAACAGTTATTTATGGTTACATAATTTAATAGAAGAAACTAAGCAAGCTTTAACAATAAGTAAATCCTTACCCGCAATAACACAGTCAATGTTACAAGGTAACAGTGAATCAACAGTGATAAAGCCTGCTAGAGGATATTGCAGTGGTGCATGGGCAACTCTTAAGAAGATATTCAATCTTAATTCTTGAAAATTTGAATGGCTTTGAGGAATTTTGCTGAAGACTATTTATAGGCAATGTTCCCTATCTGTATTTTACATTTCTATCTATTATTTACATAATCATTTTGTGAAAATTCACTATTAATTCTAACAAAACAAAACGCATGTATTTTATATTACTTCTGTTCTTATGGATTCATTGGCTAATGACTAGATATTCAACACCTTCTCCATGTGCAAGAATGGGAATAAAAAATCTTTATTCTTTAATTAATGCTATCATTTCTTAGAGGGTACAATGCCAATCAACTGTAATTGTTATAACATTTGATGTTTTTTATAATAACACCACCTCCATGTAGAAGAGTAAGAATTGAAAATCAATTATGCTTTCAATTAATGTTAGCACATGTCAGAGAATTCAATGCATTAAGGCCATGATTGTTATGACATTTGATTGTTTCTATAATTCTATCTTATGTACATGCAAAACACATAGGATTTTCTGCATTTTTTTCAGTACTGCTGCTTTTCTTATTTCTTCTGTACTTACTAGTTTCTGTTTTATGATTTTCCTTGTGGTTATCCATGGTTGATTTTCCATTTGGCTCAGCAATGTTTCTGATGTCGCTCCCCACATATATTTCCTCCTTGGACTTTGTATATTGTAATCTCACTAGGACATATCCCTGTTTTGTTTGTCATATCTACTATCAACATTTTTCCCATCAGGCTTTCATTCATTATCAGGTGGCCAATTATTTTCTCCATTGTCTGTATTGGCTTTTCTGCTTTATTGGGTGATTCCATCCTTTTGATGTGGCCCTTTAGCAACCAGTTCTTTGTTCTAGTATTGATTGGGGCTAGTGCTATTTCAAATTTCTTTGCCTTTGTTAGTTTATGTCTAAGGTGTTGTGAAATTGGAAGTTTTAACTCTGCATCTTCAGTTGTTAATATTTCTAGTATCCATGCTGTTGTTCTATATCAGATTTCCAGCGCATTTTTCTCTTTGAATATTAATTGTTTGTAATCCCTTTTGATGTTTAGCTCATATGCTCAGTTCAGCTCTGTGAGTGCTACTTCTACTGATTTATGAAACTTTTTATTTCTGGCCAGCTCTCCTCCACTTTCTATTGCAATTTCATGTTCTTCCATATTTTCTGAATCTGTTGTAAATGTTCCTGCCATTGTGTTAGGCTGCATTTTGTAAATAGTGTGTTGGCCTTTTCTATGCCCTTTGTGTCTGCCATAAGCTTGATTGTTTTAGTCTGCTTATATAGATCTATTGTGATGCATGGGTCCACCATTATTCTGTATATCTGTGCCCAATAGTCTATTTGTAAGTCGAATTGAATCAACTCTGAGATGGCTGTACCCATTGGTGTTTTCTCCCAAGTGAAGATGTTTGCATACATGCATTTAAAAGATGCTTTGGGATATCATTGATTGTTGACTTTGTAATTATCACCACTCTTACCTTCTGTACTTTCACCATTCATATTGTTTGATTGATAACTTTCTCCAAATTTTTGGTATATTCTTTTTCTTTCAAAACATGTATGATTATCAAATTTTCTTTGTCCATATTTATCTCTGGAATTTCTGCTATTTGGTCCTTGTAGGCCATTATAGCTTGTGTTGTTTCCAATGTAAAATCTTCATTGAATACAATATGTACTGTGCTTTGCATGTATGGTCTTTCCAGCATTTTGTTCATCTCTTGTGGATAGCTTATTATCACATTTACTTTTGGTCTGTTGTCAGCATCAAGTACTATCAGTAGGTTTCTTCCTTCAGTTTTCACGACCTTTCTTATATGTGCTTTCATTTCAGGGGATAGTTTTGCAAATGTATTGTAAAACATTTTTGTAGTTCTGATAAAGTATGGGTGTAGCATTTCTCTGTCAATTTTAGACATTTGTTTTTCTCTTTCTCTTGATTGTACTGTTCTCTCTGAGGTAGTGTCTGAGGTGGTGTGTAGCTGTTACATCCATAATGGTAGTCTGCTGGTGCTCAGTTCACAGTCTATGGGCTGTGAATCTGTGCTAATAGTTTCTACTGATTCAACCTTGAATTGGTTCACAGTTACTCCTATTGGCACTTGACCAATTGTGGTTCCTGTGGGTATGACATCAGCCTTGAATCACTTCCATATCTCCATGGTTCTTCCACCACTTACTCCTTCCTCTGCAACTCCCAGTGTCTCACCACCCTTGAATCAGTGGTGCAGATCCCTAGTGGGAGAGGCTTTTTGTCTATTGGTCTCCCAGCCCTTAAATTGGCCTTGGGGACTACTAGGACACTTTCTGACTATACATCATCAGTTCATAGGTTCTTCATTCTTGTCCCTCCTGCCCTGGAGTTGACATCTGGTTTGAGAACTTCTGTGAACTCTCCTTCTCCTGTTTGTAGTCAAGACTTCCTCCAGTTGCTGATTTCTGCGCACTCTCTTCTTCAACAGTGGGTTTGTGTCTGTGAGTTTGATCTGTGTGAATGCATATACTTTGTCTCCTACTTTGTGTGCATGGCCATAATTTTTTTTATTATAATTGTGCTGCTGTCTCACTGCTGATTTCTTTATATTGTGACACATTGTTTCATGGATTCCTGTAATCTGCTTCTTCAGTTGGTTTACATATTCATTATTTTCTGCTGTAGTTGGTGTATTGCATTGATAACAGGGTTGCTGCTTCTCTTCTGAACATTGCCTTGAATGTTGAGACTCCCATTGTTTCATGTACTGACGTATTATAATAATATTTGACCATCTTGATGACTTCTCTCCATCTATTTCCCCCTATCCTTGATGTTGCCACCCTAATTAAATTAATCAGTGTTGGATTGAGTTGCTCCACTGCTCTGTTGGCCTGTGGGTGGTAAGCTGTTGTTTGTTTGCTTGCAATTTCTAAGAGCTTTGCCATTTCTTGGAAGAGTCCACTCTTGAATTGGGACCCCTTATCTGTTATTATTATTTCCATCAGCCTGAGTCATAGAATCCATTCCTTCAATACAAGTTCTGCTTTGGTTTCTGCTGTGGTATTCTTCATTGGAATCATCCTAGCATATTTTGTAAAATTGTCCACCATTACCAGTAGGTATTGGTAGCCTTCTGCATCCTTTGACAGCATTTCCAGGTGTATATGGACTATCTTGTTTGGTTGTGTTGTGATGATTTTTCCAGTGGTGCCCTTTGTGTTGGAAAATGTTGTTTATTGTGTAAAAGGCATGTTGTATACTTATTGATTATGTCTTTGGTAACTTTCCTCACAGCTGTTGTTATGAACCTTGCATTGAAGGTTTTTTCTGTCTGTGTGATTCCCAGGTGGCCCTTCTTGTGTATTTTCCTTATCAATTCTCTTTTGAAATAGTCTGGTATCACAATCCTGTTGTTGCTGGCTTTGACGTATAGTAGTCTGTTTTTGTTCATCTTCCACTTATAATGTTCATAGTATCCTGCCATTAATTTTGATAATATTGTCCAGGGTTCTCTTATCTTTTTTATGATTTCACTGAGGATTATGTCATCTCTCTATTTCTCCACTATTTCTTTTTTGGATATTTCCTCCCTCATCAGTATTGGTAGCATGGCCTGACCTTTTTTGTCCACATTTATTTCTGGCAATCCCTCATACTCAGTATGTGGCAAAAATTGGAACTGTTTCCTGTGCTCAATTTTGAATGTGAATTCATTCAAGTATTTGATCCATCATGACACTATTCTGGACTTGTCTCCAGAAAACTTCTTCAACCATGTCAGTCCACTGTTGTCCATACATACCCTAAATTCTCTGCTGATCAGGAAGTGTTGAAATTTTTTGATACTCTTGATCAGTGCCAGCATTTCCACTTTGGCAGATCCATAATTTTCCTCACTTGCTCTCTAATTACAACTAAAAAATTGAATGGGGACCTCTATTCCATTTTTTATTTGTCCCAGTGTGGCCCCAATTACCACTTTACTTGTGTTGCAATCTAGTATGAACTGTTTGTTATAGTCTGGTGTGTTGAATTTTGGTTTGTGTTTTTCCAACAATTTCTCTAGTTCCATGATTTCCTGTTCTTCCAGATGTGGGTAGTCCTCTTTCTTTATCTCAGGTGTTCTGTATATGTCTTCTTCTGCTTTCGTCCTTATGCTCTTGAGTCAGCCTTTGGGAGTACTCACAACTTTGACAGTGTTTGTTCACTTGCCCTTGAGTTTTTCCATGTTGAGTACTATCTGCTTTCATTTGCAAGTCCTTGAATTGACCATGCAAATTACTTTCTCAATCATTGTCTCCTATTGGCTTCCAGATGAGTCTGATATTCAATTTGATGTACTTCTTGTATATTCTTACTTGAGATTTCTTTAAATGAACATTCTGATTCATAGCACTGAGGATGGGTATTCTTCCCTTCCCATGCTTTACTGTACGGATGCTAGAGGGCATTGATACTCTTTTGTGTGATATCCTCTACCAGGCGTTGTCACTGTTTATCTACTGTTACCTTGTAACGTAAGCTGTGTTATCACGGGTAAGGATTTACTTGTTGTTACTGCTTGACTAGTTTCTTCTTTTATCTTATGTAACCTTAATTAACTGTTCACTTTTTAGGTGACGAAGCCACGCAGTAGCCTCCATAGCAATCTTCTAGTGGGCATCTGCCTGAAGCGGATCTCCACATCCAATGTCACCATTCCATATGATGCCTGAGTGCCACTTTTCAGCTCAATCAAGATAGCTTATGTGTACCCTACATTAGCTCAGTGCTTACTCAAGACAAGGCACAACTCGACTTAATCTCTATTGTGTAAAAGTGTTGTTTCCATTTGCATCATGATCTGGCACAGGGACCCTAGAATGGTTCCCTGTGATGTATCCAGAGCACTACTAAACACTGCTTGATTAGCTCAAAATCATATTAAATAATCAAACTGTTAATAATAAGAAAAATAAGAATTCTAAGTAAAATTCTTTAGCAAATCCTTACAATAAGTTTCAATGTATTTATAGTATTTGGTAAGAAGTACCTGTTGATTCAAATTTCAAACTTCTGCCAATATGGTGGTGATAAAATAACGTAAGCGTTGTTTTGTCAAAAGTATTTTTATTGGCAGATACAATTATCTCTTTTTTGACACATATTTTATTCTTTGTTGCATTTTACAAATTAATCTGAAATCATAGCAACTAATTGATTATAATATTTTTTAATCAACTCCTTTTTGATCTTACTCTCTTCTGCAACATTGCCAGCTTTTTTCTGATTATTTTGGATGATGCTACATTTGGTGTTATTGCCTTTGTTATTGTATAGAATTATATTGGCTGTTATTGTATCTTCCATTTCTATTGTATGCATCTTCCATTGATGCATCTGTAGATGGATATCTTCCTGTTATTTGAATGTAATCACTTTCTGTTTCCCATGTTCTTCTTTGATTTCCATTTCTTCCTCTCTCACCTTTATAGTTCTGTTCAAATAGTTGATGACACATTCATTTTTTGTCAAAAAATCGTCACCTAAGATGACTTCATATGGCAACAAATTGTTATGTGTGTCCACTACCACCAAGGACTGTTCAAATGTTGTATTAGCAATTCTCATCTGTACTGCATTTATCATTCCTTTTGTGTCAATATATTCTCCTGATGCATTAATTAGTCTTTTATTACAACTATTCAAATCTTCCTGTTTAAAACCTAGCTTTGTAGCACATTTGTCAGTGATTATCAATATGTTGCTGCTCCAGTGTTGATCTTTGCTTTAGTCATTACTCCATTGATTGCTATCATTATCATATTTATTGTATCAAGATATGTCAGGATCATTATCAATGCATAGTTTTTATGAGCTGGCGCTCTGACTAGTTTTCCAACTCTTCATTGGTTGGCAATGCTTTGTCCATTTCGTTCTTCATTGTAGTAAGCTTCTTCATCTCCTGTTACATTTATTTGTTTTGTGCAATCTGGTTTTTTGTGGCCCTTCTGTGCACAATAATAACACTTTCCCTTTAACCTTTATGATTTTTTCTGGTTTCATTTCATTATAAGTTTTGTTTGGGAGGTGTGGTTTGATGTTATTTCTTGATGTTGGTCCCTCTCTGTGCCATGCAGCCTTTTCATATATTTGTGCATTATTCTCAATGGTTGCCTGTATATAGACTGCCTTTCAGATCATTCTTTCTAGCTTGTCCTCTAAGTCGCATTTTATTTCAATCTGAGAATAGATTGTACTTAGAATATCTATTTTCTCTTTAGCTCAGCACTAGTAGTCATTTGACTTGTTGAATGTAATTTTGAATATCATTGGTTTTTTTCATTTTCATCACATTTAGAATAATTTGGTACTGGTTTTTGAAGCTTTCATTTTCATAGTAATTTATGAAATCTCCAATCAGTAGTTCATAATTCCTTCTTGTTTCTGAGTCCAAAAGCAGATAGTGCTGAGAAGCTACAGCTGTCAAATATAATGGGAGTCTTGCTGCTGCTACCTGCTGGCTCACTTTGCATTCCGCCATTGTCAATTTGAACATTTGTAGCCATTCAGTGAATGTTGGGTTGTAGCCATCTACCCTTCCATTAAACTTGGGTAATGTTGCCTTACAAGGTACAGTATTATTGGTTGTTAGTTGTGGTAAAATTAAGTTTTCATACTTGGGTTTTTTGTGATTCTTCATTGTGTCTTCCTCTTGCAGTTGTGTAGTCACTGCCTTTGTAATTTCATTTATGATTTTCTGTTTCTCAGTGTCTGAGTCTTCATCTGATTCTTCATATATCACCTCTTTGCCAGTCAGCATGTGCAGTGCTTGCAACTCACTCTGTTTCCTTGAATGAAATTCTATTTCATGGGTATGCAGGTTACCCCTGTTCTCTTCTTCCATCAACTGTAGTAGTCTTAATTTGTATTTTAGTTGCTCCAGTTCTCCTGCTTGTAGATCATTATCCTCTTTTAACTGTCTATTTTTCCTTTCCAGTTGCTGATTTTTTTTCCTGCCATTGTTGATTCTGTTCTAAGAATCTTTTGTTGGACTCTGATAGTTGGTATGTCAGGAGTTTGATCTCATTTTGAAATAATTTGCTTTGTTTGTCTAGTTGCATCTCCATGTTTAACTTCATTTCACTCAAGATGGTTTTGTTTTGTTGTTCCATCTGTTTGACTTTGCTTAATAGTTGTTCAATTTCTTTTTTTTCGAAGTGCTTTTTTTCTTGGCTCTTTCTCAACATGTCAACTATTTCCTGGGGGCTCATCTCTGGGGGTGAATTGAAAGACTGTAGTTCCATTTTGGGGAATGAATTTTCACCAGAATAGGGTGGTGATCATGTTGTTGTAGGGGTTACTGCCCTGGGTGCTGTTTTCTTTGTGCTGCCTTTCTTACCTTTTGTCATGTTTTCTTTTGGTTTGCAGTGGTACTCCTTCTTGATCATGATTCCAGCATCCTCTTGAAGTGCTTTGGTTTGGGTTTAGGTAGCTCTCTCTGTTGACTAGTTTATTTTTCATGTAGTTGTCTTGTTGCTTAACTTCCACTTTTACTTGTAGATCTTGTTGTAGTATGTGGGTTCTTCCACTGAATGTTTCTTTTAATTAAAAAAAAATTTCTGTTTTTCTGAGAAGAAACAACTATCTTAACTCAGGTAAGTAAAAGAAGTTCTTTTCCAAATGTTGCTGTTTTTGGCTGTCATGGTTGCCATGTAACATCCTCTACCAGGCATTATTACTGTTTATCCTTTGTTACTGTATAACATTAGTTGTATCTTTGTGGGTAGGGATTTACTTAACTAGATACTGCTTTAGCTTTTGTTTATTTTGGTTAACTTAATGTAACTAGATTAAACTGTTTACTATTTAGGTGATGAAGCCATACAGCCATCTCTCCAATGATCAACAATGGGCATCTGCCCAAAGCTGATCTCCACATTCAGTTTCACCAATCATTTGATGATCCATTTGGTTGAGTTCCACCACTCAGCTCATTGATACAATTTATGTGTACCCTATCCTAGCTCAGTGTATACTCAAGACAAGACACAATTCGACTTAGACTCTATCTTGTAAAAGTGTTTCATGTATTCACAACTGGAATTGTTACTAGCTGCTTAATTTATATCACATGTAGCCATTACCAAAATATATTGGCTTTCATAAATATTTTAATATTGAGCAGCTTCCCAACCTACATTTATTAATTAGTACATGTTCAGTCACTTTATTGGTCATTTATTAGTCACTCATTTGGATCTGAAATAATATTAATATATTACCTAGGTTGAACTTGATGATGGATCCAGACCACTACTAAGCACCACTTGTTTAGCTTGACATCATATTAAATAATCAAACTGTAATAGCAGAACAAAATTAGAATTCTGAATAAAATTCTTTATCAATTGCTTACAGGATTTAGTTTCTATATATAGCAAATCTAGAAAAGTACCTGTTGATTTCAAATTTGAACTTTCGTCTGCCAAAATAGAGGCTAAAAATAATGGAAGCAATTTCAGCCTCTCGTTTTGCCAAAAAGTATTATTATCAACTGATACTAATCTCTTATTTCTGACACATATTTTTTCTTGGTTGCATAATACAAATTAATCTAATTGATCTAATACAATATTTCTAATCATCATCTTTTTGATCTTATTCTCATCTTTGTTCAACATTTGCAGCTTAGATTTGTTTGGATGATTCTACAGTGGCAAATACACATAGTCAAAGAAAAGTTTTTAGATTTTTCTACCTGGAAATGGCAATATTAGATGAATTATCACACACAAGCAGAGCCAACATGCAAATGGAAAAAAGGAATACACTTATATCAGACATACTATGAGAAATTTTTGCAAAAGATGAATGAGTTAAGGGAGATCACACCTATTTCAGAAAACATTAAAGAAGCAAAATTCCTGAGGTATGTGAGCACTATAACAACAGAAAAAGAGGCTGTACAAAGCAACTGGAATTCACAACAATAAACTGGAATGATCAGCAGGCAGAATCAATAATATGAGAAGCAGATGCATTGGTACATGGAGAGCAAGCTAAAAATACTGCAAGCTGAGGAGAGCATGTAGGATAACCCAAAACTAATTAAGCTGCTAAAGAAAAATAGTCAGTCAAAGAAGAATTAAGATCAAAATGAAACTTGATTAGAAATAAATTATAAATTAATTATCATCTTAATTACTTTTGTATTATGCAATTAAGAAATTATCATTGAAAAGCTTAACAATTAGTATTTGTCAATTCAACTAAATTGGCAAACTAAAGGGGGCAAACTCACTTCCATTATTTTTAGCCATCTTAGCAGACCAATAGTGTAGCATCATCCAAAAAAGGCAACTAAAAGCTGAATAACGTCGAATGATTATCAATTGAAATTAATTGTAAAAAATTTAGTTAATGAACTTTAGTTTATTTTTGTAAAATGCAACTAAGATTTAATATTGGTCAAAATAAGAAACTTGTTAGCCGATCAAGAGGTAATTGACAAATTAAATTGAGCAAACTAACGCTTACGTATGAACAGCCATATTGGCAGACGAATCATTTGAATTTTAAAATCGGCAGGTACTTTTTGTAGAAATTTTATAAATAGCTTTGATTCAACCATAATTTTGATGAACAATAAATTCTTCGGAGTTTATTTAATTTTCATTTCTACTTTATCTGGTTTGATTATTTAATTAAATGTGCAGCTAGGCAAGTTGTGTTTAGTAGTGGCTGGAATCCATCACGGGATCGATTCTAGGGTCTTTGTGCCAGTCACGAAAGTGCACCTATGTTACGGTTAGGAGTTTTTCGATTCTTGCCTAGTCTGACTATCGATCAACACATGTAAGAAATAATCAATGCCTGAAACGACTGGATAGTCGACACTTAGGGATATTTATATATTCTTAAATGTAGGAGACTCGACTATAATTGACTCGATAAATGACCTCACATGTAATACTATTAAATGTAGGTATAGGAAACTGCAAGTTTGTTATCTGTATAATTAAGCCGATAGTTTTACGGTAATGGCTATGTTAGTTATATTATTACATGCAGTTAGTGTCAATGCCCGGTTGCTTTATTAAATAAAAACAACAAACACTTTACAACTCTGAGTTTAAGTCAGTTACAACTTTACTTGAGTGCACACACTGAGCTAACGTAGGGCATACATAATTAATCCCAGTTGAGCTGAGATGGTGATGTGGACTCAACCATCGTTCCAGAAGAGGAGGAGCTGTGTTGTGGAGATCGGCTTCGGGCAGGAGCCCATGGNGTAGGTATAGGAAACTGCAAGTTTGTTATCTGTATAATTAAGCCGATAGTTTTACGGTAATGGCTACGTTAGTTATATTATTACATGCAGTTAGTGTCAATGCCCGGTTGCTTTATTAAATAAAAACAACAAACACTTTACAACTCTGAGTTTAAGTCAGTTACAACTTTACTTGAGTGCACACACTGAGCTAACGTAGGGCATACATAATTAATCCCAGTTGAGCTGAGATGGTGATGTGGACTCAACCATCGTTGCAGAAGAGGAGGAGCTGTGTTGTGGAGATCAGCTTTGGGCAGGAGCCCATGGAACAACCAAAGAGGAAACATCATACTGCCCAGTCACCTAAACAGTGATGGTTAATACCCGAGTACTTAATTAACGTAACTAGTTAATAAGAAAGAGAAGTTTGATGGATCAACAAATGGGTAACACCTCACCCCCAGTTTACTAAGCATCCCTTAACAGTGATTAGACATGGCGTAACAAGCTAGGTGGAGGATGTTACAATCAGGCAGGGTGACAAGTACTGCATATGTGTGGACTTTAGGAAATTGATTGATGTAACTGTGAAAGATGCATATCCTCTTCTGTGCATCAAAGATCTCTTATATGATGCTAGTTGATACCAACTGTTTACCTGCCTCTATCTTTGTAAGACATATTGGCAGGGGGCCATGAAGCCTGTCAACATCCCAAAGACTGCCTTCATAACACTGTACAGCCTCTTTGAGTGGAAGTATATAGCTTTTGGGCTCTGCAATTCACCCATGAACTTCCAATGCTACCCTACTCAAGTGCTTCATATAGCATCATCCAAATCAATCTAAAAGCTGCAAACATCAAATGAAGATGAGAATAAGATCAAAGAAATGATGAAAAGAAATATTGTATTTAGATCAATTAGATTAATTTAGATTTATTTGTATTATACAACCTAGAAACAATATGTGCAAAAATAAGAGATTAGTATTATCAATAATAATACTTTTTGCCAAAACAAGAGGGCGAAATCACTTCCATTATTTTTAGCCACAATCTTGTCAGACGAGAAGTTTAAATTTGAAATCAACAGGTACTTTTCTAGATTTGCTATAAATAGGAACTAAACATTGTAAGCAATTGATAAAGAATTTTATTTGGAATTCTTATTTTGTTCTACTATAATGGTTTGATTATTTAATATGATGTCAAGCTAAACGAGTTATGCTTAGTAGTGGTCTGGATTCATCATTGAGATTGATTCAAGGGTTTTTGTGCCAGATGATGAAAGTGAACTTAGGTTAGGTGTAGGAGTTTTTCTCTCTTTTAGCCAACTAGTGATCACTTAATACATGTATTAAAATAATTAAATTCATGAAATGTTTGGATAACCAAAACCTAGGGAATATATTAATATTGTTTTAGATCCAAATTAGTGACCCATAAATGACCAATAAAGTGACCAAACATGTATTATTTTATAAATGTAGGTTAAGAAGCTGTTCAATATTAATACATTTATTAAAGCAAATATATTTTGGTAATGGCTACATGTAATATTAATTAAGCAGCTAGTAACAAGTCAGGTTGTGAACAAATGAAACTTTTACAAAATAGAGTCTAAGTCAAATTGTGTCATGTCTTGATTCTGCACTAAGCTAGGATAGGGTACACATAAACTGTATTGATGAGCTGAGATGTGGAACTTGACCAAATGGATGATTGAAGGAGTGGTGGAACTGGATGTGGAGATCAGCTTCAGGCAGATGCCCATTATCAATCATTGGAGAAATTGCTGCATGGCTTCATCACCTAAATAGTGAGCAGTTAAATCTAGTTGTATTATGTTAACAGAACTTGAAGCTAAAGCAGTATCTAATTAAGTAAATCCCTACCCTCAAAACTATGACTAGTGTTATACATTAACAAAGGATAATGCCTGGTAGAGGATGTTAATTTGTTAGAGCCAGGAATTACTGCCTACATGGACAAAGGATGTTGTCAAACATTTAGAAAGGCTTGCCAGAACTTTTAATATTGTGTACAAATCTGGCCTCCATGTTAATGGAAGCAAGTGTGCTCTCTTTCAGCCATGTGTCACCTTCCTTGGAAGAGTTATTGAGCCAGATCACATCTCTATTAAGAATGATGCAAAGATCATTTGGAAAGAATTGAGACTGCCCAGTCCTGTAAGGATGCTCAGCACCTCATGGGCTTCTTAAACAATTATGGTGCCTTTATACCAGAGCTGGAAAATAAGACCAAACACATTTCTAATTTACTGCAGTGCAGCATGGAGTTCAAGTGGATATGGGCAGAGCAAGAGGAGCTCAACTCCATCAAATTAGAACTAAGAAAAATTCCTAGCCTTAATACACTGGACTCAAAAGAATTCATCATCTACTGTGACACCAGCTCCGTCATGAGTAGTGGAGTTCTTAGTCAGATTATTAGCAGCATTGAGAGCCTGATCCAATATTTCAGTAGAAAGCGCAGGAATGCCAAACAGATGTATGGTGCCATAAAATCTGAGATGCTAGCACTGGTGGAGAGTTTGAAGAAATTCTGCTTTTTTATCCTCAGCCATCACTTCACTATACAAACTGACAATTCTGTGCTATCTTGGCTTAAGAAGTCACCCATTTGATTGAGTATTTAAACAACTTCACCTTTACTATTCAACATTGTCCAGGGAGACTACACATCAAAGCAGATTAATGGACCACTCTCCCCAGTTATGAGCATGACCTCAGAAAACTGCCAGGTGAGAAGACGCCCTTCAGGTTCATTACTCTCAATGAATATGAATGCCTTCCCAAAATAAGCACCAACCACCACAGAAATGCTATTCTTCTGATTCTCATTAAAGAAGAAATTACTGAGGCAAGATCTTACAACACCAGCAGCATGACAAGGTGCTATCTGAGATTATTGTAAAACTAAAGAATGCCAAATATATTCTTAGCCCAGTCACCAATCATTAGTTCTGGCATTACAACTGGAAACAAATGGATGGTGGCTTACTCTATGCCAGAAGAGTTCCTTAGTATTTCCAGAGGGACTTAGTCTGCAAGATCCATGAAAATGGCCATTTAGGTATTATCCAAACTGAATGCACATTTAATGTGAGATATGTTACAATCAGCATTAGTACTTATCAATCATTTCAACAAATATGCCTGACCCATCCCCCTTGACAGTACCACCACTGATGTCATCAGAGAAAAAGTTGTTAAAGAGTGGATACTCAAGCTTGGGCCCATGGAGCACCTAGTATCCAATTGTGGTCCCCAATTTGACAACCATCTCATGGAAACCCTTATCAAAGAGCTCAAAATTCTTTACAAATTTACCACTGCATACCACTCACAGTCTAATGGCATCATAGAAAGACTGAACCACACATTTATTAAGTTAATCTGAGTCACCCTTGCCTGAGCAGTGGGTCATAACTGGAAGTGAGTTATAAAGCTGTGGAATATTTTTATAACACTGCAGTTCATTCCACAACAAAAGTCAGCCCCTTTAGGCAATATTTGGTTGTGAACCAAGTGCACCTCTTTCTATTATGTTTCCTGATTACAATCAACCTACTTTGGAAAATTTCATAAACTGCATGTTGCATGAACTTCAGGAAGTGCACCTCACTATTTTTAGGAATACTAATCAATCTGTTGTCCACCAGTGATGGAACTTTAATTGTAAATTATATGGTGAGCCTCATAAACAAGGTGACAAGGTCTTCACCTATTTTCCTCACCAAATTACCAATGCTAACCAAGTACAAAAGCTTGCCACAAACTGGCAAGGTCTGTTTACTATAACTAAAGTACTAGATCACCACAAGTATTTATTAAATAATGGGAGAGTCACCCACTTTCAAGGACTCAAACAAACTGTTAAGGATATTGATAATGTTGTCATCAACCCTAATAGTGAATTTTGACTTGTTGACAACAGAGTAAATGAATTTGAGACTTATGATAACCTCACCAAATGTGAAGAAGACTACCTCACTGAGGTTGAGTATGATAGTAACCTTGGTAATAGTAGCAACATTACTGCTACTCATATTTTGCCAAGACAAAGAGTTAGAGATCAAGAATATTTAGATCATTTAATACCCAACATTGGGAACTCAATTTAATCTCTATTTTTAGTAACCAAGTTGAATAGATGAAATGGACAGAAAATCAACTTCCCACCAGAAAATGTGTGTGATGATGACCCAACTATCAAGTTGAACCAAAAGACAAGAAGCATCCCTGCACTGAGCAGATGATGGCACATCACAGAAGCAAGGGAGACAAGCAGCTGAGGACTCAGACAGTAGACTGCGCCACTGCTTGGGGAAACAACACTCTCCTTGGGAGCATGATTCCTGCCACTACTTGGGGAGACAATACTCTCCATGGGAGTGGACCTCAGATGACTACACAGGGAGAAAACACTCTCTGCATGAACCTGAGGAGTCTAGTAATTTAAGAGTACCTTTTGCTAGTATTAGTGTAAGTAATACCCAATGATCCCACAGTGACTCAATAACCCTCTCTAGTCCCAGTCCTTTGTCACACACTTCTACAAGTATATGATCAAAGAAGACTGAAGAAAGACAGAAGAAAACATCCAAAGTTGGAGATGAGATTCTCCACTTGTATTTTATTGCAACCCCTAAGGCAGTTAGTTTCATGTGTGATAACTTGTCAAAGGAAACTAAGAATAAGCTGAGGTGGACATACAACACTAAGTCATTAGCATGCTCTATTGACGTCATTCCTTTTGTCATTGACACAGAGCATAGTGCAGAATAAATACAATCATTTGTTATGATTCCAAGATGCATGGCGGACTTAAGAGGCCATACTGGAGAAGCATTGTACACACCATGTTTGACAAGGATTTTACCCTCTCCCACCTCTGCCAACTTCTCAACAACAAAATGGCAATAGAGAAGTTTGAGTGTGTGAATATCAATTTTGATAATCTCCTGATAATTTATTTTCTGAGAGTAGGCAAAGTAGACCAGCCCAAAATCATGGAAAAGATTGAGATAGCCTACAGACTTGTCAAAGTTGAGAACATCCGCCTTACTATGTTCCTGAAAGAAGAATACCAGGACGAGATCCCAGAGCAGGTTGAAAACCTCCACTTTTGAATGGAGAATTTCACAATTTTGTATAACAACTATTATCAGCCAATGAGCATGTACCACACAAACATCATCTTGGTAACAAAGCTGATCTACACTGATCTCTTACTTTGCAAAAGAATCCCCTGTTTCAAGCTTCAGGAGACATGATGTGGATTAACAATATCAATATGATAATGCACTACTATAATGTTACAAAAAGAATCAAGATAATTACTATGCTGAGGGCCTAGATGAATGATCTGGAAGAGATGACTCTCCAACAGGTCAATGAGTACTGCTCACTCTTCATGGACCACGCTACTCAAATGGGGTCTCTGTGAGAAGTCTTTACACACTTCTATCCCAATACCCAGATCAGTGCAGAGGATGCTCACACTTCAGATATGGACGCACTTATGACTCTTATGATTGCCTTGAAAGGTCTCTGGCTCTATGAGCAATTTTATGACACATTTATGAAGAGACTCAACAACTTACAAAGAAACTGCCCAATCAGCTCTTGCCTACCTGAAATCAAGTTTTTCCACCTATATAATGAAGCTGTCACTCAACAAGAGACCTTAATGCAGATTACCATGCTCCCTAGGTATGCTGAAGTCTCATTTGGGACAACATCCTTGCTATTGAAATGGTGGAGGAGACACAGAAGCTATTGTCAGGTCCCACTGTCCAGCTCCTACTGCAAACTTAACATTGCAATGGGGGGTGTAGAGTCACTCAGGGCCCCTATTTTGATTTTATTTCTTTTGATTATTTGGCACTCTAAAATTAGTGTTATGTAATAGTGATACTGTGATTGCTGCTATCAATTTATTTGTATCAATTTATTCCATTTTCAAGTGCAGTTATTGAATCAATTTATTATTTGTCCCCTTGATTCAATCTTACTTGTTATTGGTCATTTAATTTTGTGAGGGACTCATGTGAAGTTTGTAAACATATACCAGGTAATAATTCACAAGATTGTTATAAATACATAAGAAGCCTGTAGCAAATGCACAATAAAATTTATTCTCACTTTGACATCATTTGCTTTTGAATTTTATTATTAACCCTTTTTAGATTCTTCATGGATTTTGATTTAATAAATTTTGATTAAGATCAGGCAATAACATTACAAGAAATTTAAACAGTGCCATGTGACGTCATCAAATAACTAGTGAAAGTGCAGTGTAGATTATACACTATACATCTTAAAATTAATAGATTAACTAGCTCATCATCAATTGTTTAAATGTGATTGGTTTAATATGCAATGCAAAAAAAATTTTGTTCATAGCCATAGTTCTTTATGAGTCAAAATTTTGCAAAAAATTTTATCCCATATGTCAATTTATAAAGGGAAAATGAAATAGATGCAATTGAATTTAATTTCATGAAAATACCCAATACCAGATGTTCAATTACATCATCAATTCTAATTGATTGTTGCTAATACTATAGAATAATGTAAAGATCTTATCTGTATTGAATTTCTTGAGTCAATTTTGCATTTAATGAATTTAAGAGTTAAGTTGTGTGAACAAGGGAAATACCTTAAATTATTGATTATTGAAGAAGATCAAGACAAATTTTTTTCGGACCTTTGTATAATAGATGCTCAGCTAAATTCATCTGCAAGTTTTATCAATATTTGATTTTTAAATGCTGGAGGCCCAAAAACATATTTAATAAAAAAGACAATCTTCATGTCAAGAAGTATGTTCCATTATCACATAATTGATTACGTCATTTTGTTTTGCTGTTAGAGGGCTACAACAATTTGTGTTATAATTTCTTGTAATGTTTGGGAGACCCTGCACTGTGTCTGGGGTGACAACTAGCCCCTTAACAGATGGCCGCCCAAATCATTGTCACTTTAGTTTATGGCTACATAGTGTAGGGAATAACAACTTTTACTTTGATTGAGTAAGGATGGCTTCATGGATATGGTTTTGGCGTGATGCCATTTGAATTGGTCACTGCTGGAAGTCTATTCTTGGTGGATAGTTTCTGTTTTTTTTATTGAATCAATGAACCACCAATGTTCTCTTTTTTGCTAGAATGCTGGTCACTCTCTACAATGGTATCCTCTGCAACCTTCATTAACCTTTT
>CABFPE010001043.1:147753-158944 GCA_900660155.1 Hofstenia miamia | reverse complement strand
CCTGCTTGGGCAACACACCCCTTACATGTTGCAGACAATATCTCCAAATTTCTTTCATCCACTTCAATAATGCATTTATAAGGGGAGGAGCCGATCTTGTGTTCAGGAGTAATTAAACATTGCACTGTACAGCAATCTTGAATTCGTTGCAACTCCATGAAACCAATTGCCTCTTCTCCCTAATTTGGGCGCATTGAATTGCTTAATTTAGTGTTTGCAACCCCTGGTTGGCTATAAATCGCGGATTTGGAAAAGAATGATGCGAGCATTAAGTCCGTTATCATCAGCAAATTTATTGATGTTGCTTTTATCATAACTATACTAAAAGTATTCCAAAACTCCATTAAAGCTTAATTTATAGCACTTATTTAAGATTAGTATACTTATAAATTAAATAAATCTTTTAAATCTATAAATAAATATTAATGCTTAATGTAAGTTTTTTCCAAGAAATTTCTGCACATTCAGAACTTAAGAGGTCAGAAATGACGTCAAACCAATCAATGTTGGTAATGGGATTAAAACAAAAGTAGTAATATTAAAAAATATAGGAAATTTTAAGAATTGGCAACCATTTTTTTGAAAATTTCAAATATGAATTATATAAAAATTAGACATTTTGAAACATTTCAAAATTTCATGAAAATCCCCCATTTGGACGTTTGAGATTTGCCGTCAAATAACCAAAACTCTTAAATAAAGTATTTTGAACTAGATTTTTGAACAAATTAGCTAAGATAGTTTCATACTAAGTGTATGCCTCCAACTGAACCGGAAATTCGAATGTGAATTGAAAAACTGCGTTTGTGACCTAAATCATTGTCTAATTATCATTTGCTCTACATATATTGAATTCAATTCTAAAAATACAGACATTTCATAAACGCTATAGGCATAAGCGTAAGCACAATAGCGCAAGCATAGATAAGTGCAAGTATGCAACAATTTGCTCAGGGACGAGATGAGCTAAAATTACCCTGAACTATAGGATTGTTGTCATCTGCAAAGACAACAAGCTTAGCTCGGATACCCCAGATATCTATGTAATTTGTACCTTGATCTACCAACACTGCCTTGCAGGGGGGGGGCTCCTTGGTTGGTTATTAGTTATCAACAATCCTTGCCATGGAAGTCTATGTAATGTTTTCGTGAAGTGAGAAAACTTGCTACCCAATTGAGGATTTATTCCTTTGAGACGTGATATTCCTTCGACGATACTAGTGTGAGAGATAGTATCAAAGGCCTTTGTCATGTCCAAGGACGCTATGAGCATCCTGAAGATAAAGATGCCTTAGCAATATATATTGGACAACTGTACTCCTATGATAATACATAATTTATAATAATAATTTAATACATAGATTTTATTTAATTTTCATGTAATCATATGTTTCTATATTCGAATAGGAAGCAGACAATAATTTTCTACATAACTAAACTGTTGAAAGACATGACCGTCTTCAATCCACCCTCATCCGTATTCCGTCTTCCCCCGTCTTCACTTTCGCCGGCAAATTTAGAGTATTTTTCGTCGACATGGTTAGAATTTTAATAATGTTTTCCACGGAATTCCATTTTCGCCTTGAGATGTGGCTATTTTTGCTTTTCGCGCACTTACTAGGTACTAGGGATGTGACTTGAAATGGGCGATTTTTTCACAAGTATCATTTCCATGATCAAGGGCAAGAGTAGTAACAACATCTGGTGTAATTCCAATTCTGTCAAACATTGAACAACTTTGATTTTTATGATAGAAATTATATTGTCATTCCTCCTAAATTTTGCCTGAATACACATGGCACAATCCTGCAGCACGTGTGCCTTGCAGAATCCATAATTTAATAATGTCTAGTTCCTTTAATGTTTTTTCATCTGCCAGCATATATGGCCAATTCTAGAAACGCGTTAAAGAGTGGGTTTAGACGAGGAAGTCAATTGATTGAAAATGAATGAATATAAATGTTTAATTTAAAGCAGTCACAATCCAGCATGAATTTTTAAGTTTTTCTCTTACTTTAATAAAACTATGCCAAAATATTACTTTTATGACATTCGTGTATTTTTATGAAAGAACAAAATATGACTTTTTCTGTCCTTATAACGTCCAATTTAACTTCACTCTTGTCTGAACACTCTAATTTTAAGCAGACTGCAAAATAGACCAACATAAAAAAAATACGACGTTTTATTACTTTTGGTTGCCCTAATTATTAATGAAGAACAACCTCATTTCCAGAAGCGTATTCTCTTTATGTGCGCCGCACACTTTCTAACCAACATTTTTGTGATTTTAGAACGTTTTTTCCTATCGCTTATTTGGGAACTGAGTAAATTTAATACCGCAAAAAACTGATTTTTATATATTTTTATAAATTTGTAACACATCTAATTGAGTTGTCATTTTTATAACGCATTGGGTTCAGCACTTTCTTAGAATTTTGGTAAAGTTGAAGCATTTCGATTGTTTTGATCCATAAACTATACATTGGTATAATTGGAGGCTACATTATGTATCATCTTGTTTAGCAATCATATCACTGATAAATTAAAATTGCCTAGTTACTTCAATCGTGAATGTCGCAATAACTAGGTATTACGACAACCACACTTCAATAGACCTTAAAAGAGCAAGGTGTACGTTCATATTAACGCATACTACGAAATTAAGCGGAATCATTAAAATTGCATCCTACACGGAATGGAAATAGATCATTTCGAGGTGTGCGCTAATGATTACCGCACCTCGAATGAGAAATCAAACGTCTCACCACTCTCAATTAATTCCCTGTCAAGCAAACAGCAATAGAAATAGAGAAACTTTTTCAAGCTCTACATGTACATACATTGGCTGTGGTGTTAAGCTAAAACAAATGAATTTATTAGACTATTTTAGAGGCTGAAGCAGTTATTGGCATTAAATCAGATAAGCTCACAATATGTCATGTGCACGCAGCCCTGGTTGAACGTGTTCAAGAGCCTGCAAGGGGGGCTCAATAATGCTTGACAAAAGCTGTGGAATATGAGCATTAGCTTACTAATGTTTACGGCCAACAAAAAACATGTTTTCTTAGTCCGCCTTAATAATGGCTGCATATGGTTAGGTGGGTCGCAGAGATAGAATCGGATCTTCATTTTGAGAAACTTCGGATCCAAAATGTTTTTAAAACTTGTGTATTTGTACATTTTATAAATTACTCAAGTTTTTACTTTGAATCCTAATTTAATAATCTCAATCTAAGTGAAATTTTGTAATTGAATTTCATTCTTCATACAACAGGTTCTGCGTTATTCTTTATAAAATTAGTGACGAATACTTCAAATCTGAAAATGCGATTCATGTTAGCCATCACTTAATGATAATTAAAGCAACAAAAACATTTGTTTATGCAAACTTGCAAATGGTAGAGCAGAATTTTGCAAAAGATTCTCTCTAATATGTATTTCAAAGAAAGAGCACAGAACACAGAGAAGCAAGTGGAATACCTTAGCTTTTGCAAACACTGAAAAATGTAAAAATACTAATATAATTGGGCTGCTCTTCAATCAAAAAATCTCATTTNTTGAACGTGTTCAAGAGCCTGCAAGGGGGCTCAATAATGCTTGACAAAAGCAGTGGAATATGAGCATTAGCTTACTAATGTTTACGGCCAACAAAAAACATGTTTTCTTAGTCCGCCTTAATAATGGCTGCATATGGTTAGGTGGGTCGCAGAGATAGAATCGGATCTTCATTTTGAGAAACTTCGGATCCAAAATGTTTTTAAAACTTGTGTATTTGTACATTTTATAAATTACTCAAGTTTTTACTTTGAATCCTAATTTAATAATCTCAATCTAAGTGAAATTTTGTAATTGAATTTCATTCTTCATACAACAGGTTCTGCGTTATTCTTTATAAAATTAGTGACGAATACTTCAAATCTGAAAATGCGATTCATGTTAGCCATCACTTAATGATAATTAAAGCAACAAAAACATTTGTTTATGCAAACTTGCAAATGGTAGAGCAGAATTTTGCAAAAGATTCTCTCTAATATGTATTTCAAAGAAAGAGCACAGAACACAGAGAAGCAAGTGGAATACCTTAGCTTTTGCAAACACTGAAAAATGTAAAAATACTAATATAATTGGGCTGCTCTTCAATCAAAAAATCTCATTTAAATATGCACTCTAAACAACTTGCAAAGCCTAGATCAACTTAGTACTCAGAAGGTTTTTCATTATTATAATCACTAATACAAAAATGTTTATGGAACGTCTGCATGCTATTAATAGGGTGTGAAATTATTTAATGTTGTTGCCATATATATTCAAAATGTTTGATCCAATTTAGTATCAACTTTCAGTAAAATTCAAAATTTATAATTCAATCTCAAATTTTGTTTGAAAAATTAATTTTTCTATCACGGATTTTAATACATTCTACAACCAAGTACAGAGGTTCGAAAATAACACCAAATAAGTCCTGGTCTTGGTTGAAGTTAAATAGTTGGTTTGATCACATATCATGTACTTGTTCTGTCTGATATTATAATATTTCGTGATGTTGTTAAATAAACTAAGGTATCCATTTCAAATATTTTTCTTGATATCCGATTTTAAGAAATATTCATTTAAATCATATTTGACGTAATGTAGAGTATTTCAAAAATTATACATTTAATCATGTTCTGGATGGCTTCAAGTTCAGGCAATGATTGCAGTGATTTCCTTGTAAATTTTGAAACTTTTAGTTCAATATTTTTATTTAAATACAATGACGAAACCAAACTGAGCCACTAGCAACTCTGCACCGCACACTAGGCAATGTGGCCCACGCTTCGCCACTGCTCATTTCTCAATTAATATTGACCTCTTGCGAATGAAAATACATAAATATTAAATATACTACGTCCTGATATGTCAGCAAAAATTATTTTGTTGCGTGACAACTTCCATATCATTACAAAAAATATAGTTTTTTTCAAAAATTCCATTTTTTAATTCAAGTTTTATCTCAGAATATGTTATCCAATAAAATCCTGTAAGCAAGTTAAATTTTACGGGATATCCGGATCCGATTGTGTAATTGCTGATTTTACCGGCAGATCCCTTAGTAGGGGTAATGAAATAATGAAGGCAAAAATATTAGGAATTTGTAATGTCAATGATTGCATTGCCTGTTTATTATACAGTTTATTAGGTTCTAGTGCTTTCTGTGTTATTATGACTATCATTACTGGACGGCACCAGCTCAAGAGTCAAACATTCAGCCCCTATGAAAAATGCTCTGGAAACGTTTCGGATTCTGACAAGGCTTTGCAGTGCGACAAATGCAAACTCTGGCTTCACCGGACATGCACTGGTGTATCTAAGGAGGCGTATCCACACTTAACCATGATATCTGGCTGCAAGTGATTCTGCCCTAGCTGTATCTCTACAATCGACAATGCCATTGTCGATCCTGATGAGATCGTTCACAATTTGATCAAAAATGTGAAAGATGAATTTGAGACTTTCCGAATCTATTAAAAGCATTAATACTGACTCACTCAAGCTGATAAACGCCGTACATGTTCCTCAACAACAACAAGGAAATACTGATAACGTACATTCAATAAGAATTAAAAACGTGCCCGAAGCGAACTCAAAATCATCGCGATTTGAACAAAAAACGGGGAAATACGAAAGGTCTATCCTTCCTTGGTGATTCTCATGAAATAGAAGATGTCCACAGACTGGTAAAGTTGCATAACGACCAGAAATTTCCGCGACCACTGGTTGTAAAATTTTCGGAGCCCTTGGGCTGTGAAATGCATCCTGGGGAATTTTACAAGCTAAAAGAATATTCACAGCCGGAGGAGTACAAGATAGAAAGATCCGTTCTAGCAAAGCGGGAATAGCTAATCAAGTCTGGCACTTATAAAAAACCTGATCCGACCTCTTGCTCCCATCCGTTATGCTGACCAACATTCGTTCCCTCAGAAACAAAATTGATGAACTGCGCCTGGCTGTGAATAGAGTAGTTCCGAGTATCATTATTCTTACCGAAACCTGATTAGGTGACGGCGATAGCTCCCAGTATTATAGTATTTATAACTATGCTGAACTCCTGCGGTGTGATTGTTCAGACAGAACAGGCGGTGGTGTCATTATATATGTTAGAAATTGCATCAGTAATGTCCCCTAGATACCTATAAGTGAGAAACCTGATATTTTGGATGCAGTTCTCATCAGGATTCCTGAAATGAACCTTCTCATTTTGGCTGTCTACATTCCTCCAAGTCTTCCTAGATCAATTAATAACTCAATCGCTGCGTTTATAATCGACAACTTAGAACTCTGTCTTGCCAAGCATCCAGAGGACAGACTTGTAATCACTGGTGACTTCAACTGGTCCTTCATACGCACCAACCTTCAACGCGTCAGTTCCGTCATGAATCTCATCACAGAAAAAACGCCTGCTAATTCCCTCCTTGATGTCATTCTTGTTAGTAATGATATTACTGTTGGGTTTGTCGATCCTGAAATCTTAACTCCTTTTGGTAATTCTGATCATTTTGTCTGTTCCGTTATGTATCACAAGCCTCCCGCAGGCCATTCTTTCTACCAACGGGTGTTCGACTTGAGACTCTCTAACATTCGCAGATTCCTGGATAATATTGGTGATTTCGGAGAGATATACCACACTGCCAATATCGATGACAAAGTTCAAATTTCAAGCAGGGAATTCTGGATCGTTTAGGCAGTACCAAAATAAACTCTCTGAAATGATTGTTAGCTCCAAAAGGTCGTGCATCCGCTCAGCTAGAAGTTCCAAGGATTCCTGGCAGCTCTATAACTCTTTCACCAAGGGGAACCGGGTCTTTCCACTGTCTTCTCTTGTTGGTCAAGCTGGTGGTCCCATGGCTTTTGTTGAAAATTACACTGCTAAATTCCAGTTGACAATGAACAGTGCCGGGGATGATAATCTCTGTGAAGAAGATACAGCGCCCGAGGTTGGTTTCAGGTTCTGTGAACCTATTGACTATCTTAATTATATTAAAAGCCACGGGACAGGCTCTGACGGGGTGCCAAATATTCTCTATTATCATGCTGCGCATATCATTTCCGAGCCTCACTGTCATTTAATCAATTGTTCTTTGGAAGCTTGCTATGTTCCTGAGAAGCTTAAGTTAGCTCGTTTGTCCAGTACCTAACTCGTCCCAGTATTGACCATTTGAGGCCATTTCTCTTCTCTCGGTAGCGGGGAAGACTCTTGAGAGCATGTCGTTGAAGACAATTATGCCCACTTGGCTTCGTATGTTGGATCAAGTCAAGTTCGCTTACCAAAAGGGGAAATCAACTTGCACTGCCTTAAACTATCTCATTTACCACGTTTCAAAGATCTTGGATGATGGAGATTTGACTTTGATACAGGCTTTTGACATGAGCAAAGCCTTCGATACCATATCTTGCATCAATTTGCGTCTGTTTGTTTGCCCTCGTTATATTCTTGCTCCACGGTAGAAAGTTCTATGTTTCATATGCCGGCAGTAACATTGAATTATACAGTATTCTCAGTGGTGTCCCTCTGGGGTCCATCATTGGACTCATTCTTTTCATTGTTTTTATCAATGATCTTAAAGGCGAGCATGGGTTACTGCTCAAGTTTGCTGACGATATCACTTCTTTTCAAATTTTATTGCAGTGTACATTTTAGTGAAGAAATTATACAAAACTGTATTTACACTTCATAATGATTGCAATTTATTATTTATTTAATAATGGCAATACTTATATTGAAAATACTGTGAATCAATCATGTCAAAACAGAACAGATAGACAGAAATAAGGGATTTGCACTAACCTATTGTACTAGCCCATTGTTTCCTTATTATCGCAGCATATTTTAAGATTTGCATCAGTATAAATATACACCTCCACCAATTCCTAATCAAATTAGGAAGTTCTTTAGATTCATTACTTCCTATGGGTTTCGCTTGCTATTGATTTTATTATTTTCCAGTGTATGTTGAAAATGCAATATATAACTGCAAACATTGTAAAAATACATTGATATAATATTGCCTCTAACATTTCTCAAGTATGTCAGTGTACAAGAGATATTGCTTGAAACAATTAAAACGATTTGTAAGAGTGAAATGTTTGCTCCATTGAAATAAAATTACTGGGCCAAACGAATTGTGAAAGCGTTTTATTCTGTTGGTAGTTACTCTGTTATCAACACATTGTATGTTATCCACGCTTATAGATTTAATAATAGAAGATTATTAGAATTCTCTTGCATTTGGTTTTCCACTATTGGGCCCACTTTAAGCTTCTTAGTTTTTCGTTTTTTCCTAACAAGAGGTTATCTAGTTACCTTTTTATTAAGATCTTTTTCAATTTATATGTTACTTTATCACTCTGACTTTGTCAGCGTAGGCATATTTTATTGAATTTATATATTGCTAATAGAGAAATGTGTTGTCTCTTGTATCTGCTTTATGGAAGTTTTAGTATTATCCGTACTAAATTATGGTATTTTAAATATAACGAATATATTTTTATTTTGCGTGTTTCTTAAGTTCTTTCCAGAATGCTTGCCTATATTATGTTGATCGATAACCTATTCCTTCTTCAATATCCTTCTTAAATAATGCATTGTTGTTCTTTGCCCCCAGAAAAATCTCTATAAAGTTGCCTGTTTATTATACAGTTTAATTAGATTTCAGCTATGCCCCCAATTTCGCTGTCCGACCTCAAAAATTTGAGCGATGCCCAGTTTGCCTCCGCTGTTGGTGGTCTGAAGAAAGACGCCATCATTTCGTTGTTGCGCCAAGCGGTCACTGCTCTCTCTCTACCGTCTTCCAATGATGGCCCTGGCGTTATATCATCCTTATCTGAATCCCTCACAAAGCTTTCCTCTGATGTTTCCTCACTGCAATCCCAAATGTTCTCCTACAGCGCTGCTGCCTCACGTTCTGTCCCCTTCACTCGTTTTTCAATCGTGCTTGTACTGCTGCTAATTACATCTTGACTCGCAGCCCTCCAACAGCGATTGATTTCTTTTCCCCGCCACCGAGCTTCAAGAAATCTTTGATGGCTTTCCTCTTTGCTGAGCCCTTCTCCAACTTCGCCTACTCTTCCATTTGCTCCTATTTCATCTCCTGTGACTGTCCTCGCTGCCGTAAAACTTGACTTGTTCTTATTTATTTTTGTTGTGTATGCCGTCAGCGGCTAAATAAAGTCATTGATTATTATTATTATTATTATTAAATTGATTAGAGTGAACGTCTAGATATAACAATAAAATTAATTGCTTACTTTTAAAGCGGACATTTCGACGAATATCTTTTAAAAATTTCTGAATATTGGATGCTTGTAATGATTAAATATTAATTTTAGACTTTCTATAACTTTGTCTTCATTTTTTAGTTTAGATGTCGATAGCTGTTTTTCCTGATAATATAGATTTGAAAAAATTAATTGTAGCAAAGTTTCCTCATCCTCGTACATCAGCATTAGATTTCTTCTGTTTTGATACAGATAAAAAGCAAATATATGAATTGATAGAATTTTCAAGCAAGCATTCTTGTTGGACATATGGTAATACCGTATATTCAAAACCAGGCTGTATTCTAGTGACTTTATTCAATCCTGTATTTTTTCTTGTTTCTAAATTAACTAATTTGAAGGATAAGTGGTATGTTTTGGATCAGTTATTTGATGAAAATGCGTTCGACCTTTCTCCTTATATCAATCAATCCCACATTGAGTGTGTTTGTGATGTTAAAATGCATGAAGACATTTTGACATGCCGTTTGAATGAAGAGAAAATGTTAAGGTGGTTGTGCACAAAATGTCATGATCTTAGCCATGCTTGTATCGGTGAAGCTAAGCAGATTTATGCACGAATTAGCTCAGATGTCACTTCTGAATCTCAGTTAGGTTTAGAAACTGCATTTGATATATTTAGTTATTACCTTCCGCACTCTATTGCCATCAAGTTAAAGAAAGATTTAGGAATTACTACTCCCGAACAGCCTCGAAAAAAGCGCCTGAAGCTTTCAGAGAGCAATGAAATTACTGATTATTCAAAAGATTTTGATATGAGAAAACTTGAAGTTAAAAAAGTATCATCTAAAACAAAAGCTCTTAGTAAGCACGCTAAAGGTGTAAAGTCAGTTGCCAGTTTTTTTACTCAGAAGTAGATGTTTGTACGTTCGTCGTTGAATAAAACACTTTTGTAGCTTGTTTATTTAATACATCGACCTAAAAACTGTTAAAATTTTACACTTAAATAGTTGCTGTAGATAATATATTTTTGAGTTGCTTAATGCTAAGATATTCCATTTATTATTTATGATTTATTTTGAAATATTCAATAATTTCATTTGATAATTTGAAGTTATTATGACAAATCTTTTAAAAGTTTGGAAGGTTGTCGTGGCAACCTGATTTTTCATTGGAAATTCGTAATCTTTCAGCTAATTCTATAATATATGTATTACTGAATGCTTATTTATGTAGTATATTTTCTTAGCATAGAATGGGTGCTGATAATAGTCATTATTTTGATCCAAGAGCAGTGCCATTTTCTAACCCACCTGTATTGCCACAAATGGTTTCTGGTGAGCATGTAAGCACATCTGTTGCTGAAACGCCTTCACCATCTGGAGTAATTCTTGTGAAACCATTCAACGCTTCTGATTCATGGGACCATGCTAAAGGTATTTTACTTTCAAAAAATTTGTTTAGTTATTTACTTATAATTTATCTGTGGGTGTCTGAACGTGTATACGGTTCATAGATACTTGTAAATATATTCACATTGCCACAAAAATTCAAATCTGGGTTTCTTAGTACTGGCTCAGTAAAATAAATTTCGACTGTTTGTATGATGCATTTGTAAAATATTGAAATGGTGAATCTTTAAGTTTAACTGAATTTATTTGTTCACTCTTCTTCCTGATTCATTCAATTTTAGGTCAGTCTTATGGGCATTTAACTTATTGTTTAGTCTCACATGATGAGGACTTGTATCACCTCAATGCTCTTCCTACATTCATACCACTTTTAAACACTCACATTTCACCGGATGTGCGAGTTGAAGATATTGACAGAATTAACCCCGCTCCAGCTGTGCGAATCGCCCATTCATTAGAAAAGCATTTACGTCTATGTGCAATGGTAAAGAGTTAGCTGTATATGTAGGTTTATTAATTTA
>CABFPE010001043.1:118880-147732 GCA_900660155.1 Hofstenia miamia | reverse complement strand
TAAACACTCACATTTCACCGGATGTGCGAGTTGAAGATATTGACAGAATTAACCCCGCTCCAGCTGTGCGAATCGCCCATTCATTAGAAAAGCATTTACGTCTATGTGCAATGGTAAAGAGTTAGCTGTATATGTAGGTTTATTAATTTACTTACCTTCCGACATCAATTCAATAATAACTTCCATGCTTCATAGTACCATATATTTCTCGAACAATATATCCTGCTTAAGCCGACCGACCGAAAATAGTACGAATGTTTAAACATTAGGGGAAGAATCTTGTTCCTCAATAGTGAAATTTATGTTAACGCTAAAATTTGTCATTATCCTCATGTCAAACCACGTGCCTGTTATAAAATAAATGAAAATGCTTTCGGCAATTAGGGTTTTTCATGAAAGCCGCCGGAAAATTTGCAATAAAACGGTTAGCAAACTAATCTTGATGATTATATTATTCTTACTATAGAAGTTTTTATTTCCGTACAAATGTTTTTATAAATGCAAATAGAAAATTCATATACATGTATATGTTTATAAGTATCTATAAATATGTTGGACATTCTCCTTTATATCATACATCGAATTGCTGTTGAAATGAAGGTCTTGGTTTATAACGCTTTATGTGATAGTGTTGATCTTAGTCATGTTCTAGTATTTTTCATCGTGCTTTTAAGAAATCTTCATTTAAATGATGTTTTTTGAAATTGCGATTTAAAGGTATTATTGACAATTGAATGTAAATACTTTGTTTAATTTTGAAATAGTTTATTAGGTCTTTTTAAAATTTTAATGTTGGTTTTCGTTAATCCTGGTACAAATACTACAGATACGTATAGATAATTCGACATTAATTAGCATATTGAATTATAATTTATTAGATATGAAACTGATTATATAATATAATTCGTTTTCTTTCTAATGGATTCCACATGTTCATCCCAATTCAATTTATTATAAGCCTAAATATTTCACACTCTTTGTTATTGATATTGAATTTTCATTAATTTGGATCTTTTTTTAATTGAGTTCTTTAGATTGATGTTATTATGTTATGGTGTGCGCAAATTATTTCACAGGATTTGCTTGTGTTAATTTTCAGAAAATCTTTTTCAGCAGTTGATGTTATTATTATTAGCTTACCTAAACTCTTGTATCGTCAGAATATTTCATTATATCGCCTTTTTATAATTAACAATATTAGAATTGATTTTATCAGTGTATGCTATAAATAGCGGCCAACTGAGTGGTCCTCTTTGTGGAACTTTGACAAATACGTCTTGTTGTTTTGTCTATGTATTCCAAATTTGACGCATTGCTTGAAATTGAGAAATAAATTTTTTATGCATTGGTATAATTCTTTTGATAAGACAATGCGGTATAGTAAAATCAGCTCTATACAAAGCACAACAAAGCAACACTATTTAATCATTTTGCTTCGACTAAATGCAACCAAGAACGAACAAAACAGGCTATTTGCCCTATGATCAGCAAATGCTTCTACATAGGATGGCTCTTTGGTCAATTCTTTATACCGCAACCCTGCCTAGTTTCATTGGCTTTATTTAAATTTAAAGATCAAAGTTTCTTTGTCATACATACAAATTTACACCTTCATCACACTTCAATTCACAAATTAAAATGCATATAATGTTTTATTTTTAAATAACCATTGGTGTGTGTACTTTCGTGAGATTGTTTTCGTGTTTGGAAATGGTGATTTCTGAAATGATATTGCATCAAATATGATGTCATTTATTAATTGTAAATATTACCTAAAAAACGGTAAAAAAATACACTTCTTTAAAACAGCGTTTCATAACACAATCGATGAATTTACATATTTTCACTGCTATCGTCATTCTATGCTAAACGCTTACGTTTGCAAGCTGCCCGATCTTATATTATTCGCTTATTTTACATGAAAATGAATAAAGAACAAAACTATTATGTTCAAAAGACGAATTACATGTCGACTACTGAATACTATTGGATGATATTGAGTTGTTATTTTTATAAACTCTTCAGTTTATTGATTTTTTCATCTAGTTCTAGTTTAGAGTGGTATATTTTATGAATTTTTGATGAAATTTCGAGTAAATATTACTGGTTTATGCAATGTCCACTATAATCGTTAGGTGAAAACGGTTTGATATTGTACTGCGCTCTTGTTTAGGAAACTGTCCGACATCAAAATCGACTGTCTGAACGAATTCGTGATTCTGACAACCGATTAACTCACGCTGCAGGTCAAATCAACGATCGCGTTCGGATTCAAGGAAAACACTCTGAGCAAATAATGCGTGTAGAGGAAATTTCTCAAATGTTAAAAAAACTTCAGCAGAATGTTGAAAGATCTGTTCACATGTTAAATGATCTTAATAAAGATCTTCCACTTAATTTAAGAATGGAGCCTTTTATTTTTTCATCCCATGCCAATTAGTTTAGTTTTCAATCGTCTCCATAATATGCAATTGAATAGTGGGTGAATTTTGTACGAATTTCTATTTTAAGTTTTGTATTCATTTGTAATTCTGGTGCTATTTTCATAATTTGCAAAATCTTGTTTAATATACATTCATTAGTATTTTTGTTATTACTTCCCGGTTACAGGCAATTTTCTTTTTGTATTGATTATTTAATTTGAACAATTAGTAGAGTGTCAATTAGAATAATATTGAATATTGTAGAACAATACATAATATATTATAAGGAATTTATATAAAATATTGCCTTGTGAAAATATTGTTTTATTGTCTTTGGTGTTGGAAATGACCTGGCATTAACTTTATGTGAACATTTACTGACTGAAATTAGCAGTAAAATATAAACATTTCTGAACTGAAAAAAGGCAACTGAAGTTTTTAGTGAAATTTGCAGTAGCGAGCAAAATAAGAGAAGGCTTTTGATTTTTCATTTATCTAATTGAATTTTTGAGAGAAGAATCGTACTCATTTAATCCAAAGCAGGTATATGAAGTACACACTGTAAAAAATTGCAATCATTTGCCAATTAGTTTCTAACTTATATTAGAAAATATAACAGCAAAAAGTTTTGATGTGCGAAATATGAGAAAAATGATACTAAAACTGTAAAAATCAAAATTCATTGAAAATGTACGATAATCCATTAGGGTAGTTTGCTAAGCATTAAATATGAAATATGGAAATATTTGTTTTTTTGCTTTTGAATAACCACAACCACAATAACATCAGACTTTCTTACAAAGTTCTGCGGTTACTTTTCTCCATTTATCCTTAATTATGTTTCATAAATCGTCGCCGTTGCTGGGTTTCTCTTCTGAACTTGTTCTCCTATGATGTGCCAAAGATTTTCTATAGGATTTAACCCTTAAAGGACGATGCCGACAAATATGTCCCCTTTCAAAATATAGCTCTATTTAGAAAAAAAACAATTCAAATGTCGCAAATGACGACGTGGTATTATATGTCTAGTTATACTGGACAAATTTCATGCGCGTATGCTTCGTTTAACCCTTTAAGGATGAGACCTTGTTCCAATTAGGTATTATTAATTTTTTTATGATTTTTTATCATAAAATGCGTTATATTTATGAAATATACGTTAATTTTTATATATTTGTTTATTAGTATAAAGTTTAAACGAAGCATACGCGCATGAAATTTGTCCAGTATAACTAGACATATAATACCACGTCGTCATTTGCGACATTTGAATTGTTTTTTTTTCTAAATAGAGCTATATTTTGAAAGGGGACATATTTGTCGGCATCGTCCTTTAAGGGTTAAGTCCGGGCTTTGTGCAGGCCACTTCATTACATAAATATTCTCTTGTTGCAGAAAATGTTTTAACTGTTTAGCAGTGTGACATAAAGCATTGTCGTATCCAAATGCAGCCGGCTGAATTGGTTATAACCGAATTGATCAGCTACCCAATTCCTTCCGATGAAAACATTCCCCAGACCATGGCATACCTTCCTCCAAATTTCATCGACATTTTTACACAACTAGAGTACAATTTATCTCCTTAAATCACACGCACAAATTGCTTACAACCAGACCCAACTGATTTAAGCTTAATTTAATCGCAAAAGTACTCCTTATCCCAATAAAGTTTTTTCAAATTGGCTGGAAATTAAAAATGGGATTCCTCAAGGAACGATCTTAGGGCCACTGCTGTTTAGCATATACGTCAATGACATGTGTAAAGTTACAAACTGCAATTTAATTCAATATGCTGATAATAGCTCTATTTTAACTTGCCGTGAATCGATTGATGCAGCTGTAAAAAAAACTATTGAATTAAATTGTATTAAGTTGTGTAAGTATTTTAGTATCCATAAATTAACTATTAGCGGAAAGAAAATCGAATTTTCCATAATGCAACCTTCTAGTAAGACTTTCAACCCAATGAATTACACACTTAATATCAATAATGATTGCGTTGAGGCTGCAGATGCATTTAAACATTTAGGAGTTACGTTTGAGTCAAGGTTAAAATTCGAAGCTCAAATAAATGTTATGATGAATAGGTTGGCATTAAAACATTTCTTACATGGCAGACCAATTTCCTTCCACTGCAGTATCAACATGCTTCATGCATATTTTCTTAGTCATCTTAGCTATGCTAATGTGCTGTTCACAAATCTAAATGATTCCCTTCTAAAAATGCTTGAAACCCGGTTTGAATGAATTCTGAATGTGCATAAAAAACTCTTGCAAAACAAAAGATTACATTACTACAACTACAACTCATTGTAATATACTCGGTAAAAGCAAGGGGGGCGGGGTACTCCTTCTAGTTCCGAAATCATTTCATCCAAAGCAACGGAATGATATAGTAAGCTCAGAAAAATTCGAAAGCCTTTGGGTTGAAATAGATAACCCTATCAAAAATTCACCTTTTAAAAAGCAATTAATTAATGTTTCATACTGTCCAAATAAATGTAATACTAATGAATTTTTTGAACAACTTGAGAATGAAATTTCACTGGCCTACTCAGAAAATAAAGATTTAATATTAATGGGTGATTGGAACCTAAATTACTTAAATAAACGTGATAATAAAACGATTAATCTCTTTTTTAATACTTTTAATTTAAAAACGGCAAATGCCTTCATTCCTACAAGAATCGCAGCCAATAGTGCAACTTTGATTGACTATATTGCACTGCCCGAAAATAATCTTGATTTCTTATACTACTCCTCTGAATGTCCATTCTCTGATCACTGTATAATATCAGCCAGTTTCCCTAAAGCTAAAATAGCTCTGAAATATCCAAAAAATGGATCACTATTCGCGAAAAATCGTCCGATAATATAGATAACCTGAAAAATGCTCTTTCACGTGAAACTTGGTCTTCTGTTATACGTTGCGGTTGATCCTAGCAACATGATCAAAAGCTTTCTTGATATTCTAGAATCCTATTTAGATTAATATTGTCCTGAAAAAAATCCTTGTTACTAATCATTCTCGCAAAAACATAAAGAATGACAAGCCTTGGATTTCCGATTTCTGCAAACAATTAATAACAAAAAAAATGACGCTTTTAAATTTTTTTCTAACGCCCGTACTCCTGAAATTTATGCATTATACAAAAAAGCTAGAAATATTTCTAATATAGAAAATCGTAAAGCTTACAATGAGTATATTAAAAATGAATATAGAAAATTACCGAACCAAAAGAGTAAATGGAGATTGATTAACGAAATCTCGAATTGTACCAAATCAAAATCTTCTCCCATAGAAAAAATTGTAGACCCCGATGGAAATCAATACGTCTCTGATTTTGAAATTTCCAATATTTTAAATCAAACATTTGCAAACCTAGGTAATTACGACGGTCCTCAAAGAAAATTCCAGGAAATGATTCCTAATAGGCACATCCCTGAATTTGGTTTTCGCTTTATAACAAGTTTTGAAGTAATTAAAGCAATCAAGAAACTAAAATCAAACAAGTCAAGCGGCCCCTCAAAAATTCCAATATGGTTACTAAAAAACAATGCGAAATATATTGCCGAACCTTTAAATTATATCTTTAATGAATGCTTAAAATGGAATATTTTTCCCGATTTCTTGAAACAGGCTCATATTACTCCAATTTACAAAAAAGACGACCCAAATTGTCCCAAAAACTATCGACCTATATCTATTACATCACCAATCAGTAAAATATTTGAAAGATTATTACATGAACAAATTACACTTCATTTAAATCATCATAAACTATGGTCCAAATCACAATTTGGTTTCAGAAAAAATTATTCAACATCAGACGCACTTATACAAACGACAGAAAAATGGAGAGCACTATTAGACTCTAATAAATTTGTTGCTATTGCCTGTCTTGACCTCTCAAAAGCATTCGATTCTATTAATCATGATATATTAATAAGAAAATTAAAAAATATTGGTTTTTCTCTTAACAGTGCTCACCTTATATCTAATTACTTAAGTAATAGACTTCAGCGAGTTAAATTAAATGATACTTTTTCAAATTGGTTGTCTGTCAATAATGGTGTACCTCAAGGAACCATACTAGGTCCCCTGCTATTTAATATTTATGTGAATGACATGAAGGAAATTACGGACTGTGAAATAACACAATACGCCGATGATACATCTATTTACTGTGGAAATAAATCCTTAGATAAAGCTGTAAAAGTTATTGAATCGAATTGTATAAAATTGAGCAACTATTTTAACATGCATAGATTGCGTATTAATACGAAAAAAACTGAATTTTGCATAATGCAACCTTTTAGAAAAAAAACGGACATCTCCGACTATTCAATTAATTTCAATAATTCATCTGTTATACCTGTTAATAAGTTTAAATATCTAGGAGTAATAATAGATTCAAATCTTAATTTCACGTCGCAAATAAATACTATTATTAAAAAAATGGCTATAGGTATTAGAAATATAACCCATGTTTCTCAACAGTTACCCCCAATTGCAGTAATTCAAATGTTTCATGCATTTGTTATGAGTAATTTAAACTATGCTAATATCTTATATACTAATGTACACAGCCAAATGTTAAAAAAGCTTCGAGTTCAACTAAAATGGGCATTAAATGTTTGTAATAAAAACTCTTCTAAAACAAAAGAATATATTTCTAAATCTATTCTTTTTCCACAAGAGCTAATTATTTACAATATTATTATTTATTTCTTCAAATTCATAAAGAAAATACAACCCTACAACGAGATATCATTCTCATTTTCGACAGATTGTCTGAAGCAAAATAAACTAACAAAAAACTACTCACGTGTTAAATTTAATAAAAATATCATGAGTCAATCCTTTATTAATACTGCAATTTATAACTGGAATATATTGCCAAAAGAAATGAAAATAATAGACAACCTTAAAAAATTCAAAAAAGAATTAAAATTATTATTTCTCAAACAAAAGTTTATATCAGGTAGATCATGGATAGGATTTAAATTTTATAATAACGATTATACAATAAATCGAAATTAGTAAGCTATCCGTAGTCAGTGTATTTTTTAGTCAGTGTTGTTTTATTTATTTCATTTTTGTTATTATTCATTTTTTTGTACATAGTAGTTAATGACGCTATTCATTTGAAATATCAGTAAAATATTGTAAAAAAATTCAAATGAATATAGATTATCTTATCTTATCTTATCTTATCTTACCCTTCCCCCAACTTCGTAAGATAATTAATCAATTACAGCCTTAAAACTTAATATAAATTTCGAACTTTAACGTCAAGAGCGGAAAGATCAGAAAAATTTGCTTGCATCAAATTTCATAAGAAACGTTTTTAAAAGTTCACTTATTAATATTGCTATGAGCAACTGTAACATCCTATCAAAGGTTATTAAAAATAATTTTAAGTTTTTTAAAAAGCAGTTACAAACTTTTTTTACTAGAACAAAAATATATATCAGGAAAATCCAGGTTGTGCTTTAAATAATATAATAGGGAGTACAGTAGTTAAAAACACTCGTATTTCGTTACACTTTTTTCTGATTGGTCGAAAGGGAGACTTTGACCACTGCCAACCCGTGGATATTGACGGGGTGTTGTAGTGACGTCATGGAATTTGTGTAGTTATTGATTCAGGTGTTTGTGCTAGTTTTTGTGTTATTTTCAGAAGGCCAATTTAGTTTACATGTTTACTTTGTTTGCACACATCTTTCTATTATTTGTTAACATACAACTCGATTCTTTCGAATACTCAATTCGGCTTTCGCAAAGGTCACTCCACCTCTGATGCCTTCCTTTACGCTACTGAAAATTGGAGATCTTATCTTGATAATAATCTTTTTGTCACAATTGCTTCTGTCGACTTGTCCAAAGCATTTGACTCCATTGATCATCAGATTCTTCTTAGAAAACTAGAATACATTGGTTTCGATTCTAATAGTATAAATTTAATAAGATGCTACTTAAGTGATCGATTTCAAAGAGTCAAAGTAAATGGTATATTTTCTAACTGGGGTAAAACTTACAACGGTATTCCACAAGGTACGATTTTAGGACCTCTGTGTTTTTCATTGTATGTTAATGATTTAAATTGCAGTTTAAGCAATGATTGCGGAATAGTACAGTATGCTGACGATACATGTATATACACATATGATTATCAAATAGAAACGTCGATTAGTAAATTAGAAAAAAATCTAACTCAATTGCTAAGATACTTCAATATTCTTAATTTAACTCTAAATCCCACTAAAGCAGAATTCTGTGTTATGTCTCCATTTAATAAAGATCATCGATCACACATTTTAAATTTTTCGGGGTCAAAAATAGCTCAAGTTGAAACTTTCAAATATCTTGGAGTAACAATTGACAATAAATTAAACTATTCAAATCACATACACATAGTGTTACGCAAAATGGCAATGGGAATTAAAACTATTGCGCATGTAGGCAATTTTATAAATGCAAAAATGAAACTAATGTTAGTTAACTCTCTATCGTATTAAGTCATTACAGATACTGTAATATCCGAAAAATTATACATGTGATGCTATTATACAAAATTTAATTTAATTTGTTTCTTCAGGGACTATTCAATACATGCAAAGAGTTACAATTCATTTTTCAAATATGTTGCTACACTTCATTGTAAATTTCTTACATCTAATTCGTTTTTCGCTAATATCCAATATACAAAATGGAAAAAATATTCACCATACTTAACCATTACAGGCGTATGAAATATAGACTTACATGATAAAGGCAATTTCATCTTTCGTTTTTTCAAATACATTGCTATTTTTCATTCGAAAAAATTCCACGCATTTGATTCATTTTTTCGCTAATACAAAACGAGAAAATATTCGCCATACTTAAACATTACAGGCGTATGAAATATAGACTTACATGATAAAGGCAATTTCATCTTTCGTTTTTTCAAATACATTGCTATTTTTCATTCGAAAAAATTCCACGCATTTGATTCATTTTTTCGCTAATACAAAACGAGAAAATATTCGCCATACTTAAACATTACAGGCGTATGAAATATAGACTTACATGATAAAGGCAATTTCATCTTTCGTTTTTTCAAATACATTGCTATTTTTCATTCGAAAAAATTCCACGCATTTGATTCATTTTTTCGCTAATACAAAACGAGAAAATATTCGCCATACTTAAACATTACAGGCGTATGAAATATAGACTTACATGATAAAGGCAATTTCATCTTTCGTTTTTTCAAATACATTGCTATTTTTCATTCGAAAAAATTCCACGCATTTGATTCATTTTTTCGCTAATACAAAACGAGAAAATATTCGCCATACTTAAACATTACAGGCGTATGAAATATAGACTTACATGATAAAGGCAATTTCATCTTTCGTTTTTTCAAATACATTGCTATTTTTCATTCGAAAAAATTCCACGCATTTGATTCATTTTTTCGCTAATACAAAACGAGAAAATATTCGCCATACTTAAACATTACAGGCGTATGAAATATAGACTTACATGATAAAGGCAATTTCATCTTTCGTTTTTTCAAATACATTGCTATTTTTCATTCGAAAAAATTCCACGCATTTGATTCATTTTTTCGCTAATACAAAACGAGAAAATATTCGCCATACTTAAACATTACAGGCGTATGAAATATAGACTTACATGATAAAGGCAATTTCGTTTTCCAAATAAATTATACATGCGACGGTATTAGTAGGATTTATACATATACATGCTTTCATTAATAGACTATTATATTAGTTTTACACAACAGTCTTTTCTTTACATTTCTTTTTGGTTTATACAGATTTTTCGGGGATGTACACGTTTGCTGATTGTTACATTTTTTGTCGACTTGGCACGTTTTTCAGTTTATTTGGTTTATGACTCTTGTTCACAGTCTTGTTGATATCTTTTCCATTGTATTGTGTAGTTGCTATAGAAATGAGAATGTGTTTTCCAGGCAACTCACCATTCTTCTAGTTGACATATTACTACACACTATTCCCCTTCACTGGATATGATTTCCAATCATTAAATTAGTCAACTCTATGTTGAGATCACCTTCTAAACATACAAATGCTTGTGAATAGTGTATTATTCACACACAAAAAAATATACGCAATTGGTTTTTAGAAGACGGATCACCAAGAATTTTGAGAAAATTACAAAATAATAATTTATAGGGGAAAAACAACGTCTATAAAATTGCTTAACCGCCATATAAACTCTGCTATTACCTGAAAAATTTAATACATATTCAGCTAATATCATCCTAATTGTACAACAAAGCAAAAATCAATGTGTATAATTTATAGTTTCAGTAAGCTACTAGTTAAAAAAATAGCTAATTTAAAATGCATGCAATTCAACAAAATATTCAACAGCAAAATTCATCATGCATAATATAGTTTGAAATGGTAATTTAAAAACATACTCGATTAAACGTGAAATATTATAATATCGATGGGTTATGAAAACAAAAGTATCATCATACCTTGTTATTTGTGTGTAGATGCATTTGAAACCAAAACGCACTGCCTTCAATCTTTGAGTTTTCGCGCTCGCTTTCTAAACCTACAAATGCTTCTAAATAGTGTATTATTCACACATAAAAAATTTAGGCACATAGCATTTTTAGAGATAGATTGCTAAGAATTTCGTGAAAATTGCAAACTAATATTTTGTAAGCACAGGAGCTCTGCTCTACAATATCAGCCATATGCTAAGTGTTTGGTCTAATATTGCTAAAAAGTACAAATATTAATACGTGCTCAATTAAAATACAAGAGTTAGAAACCAGAAATATTAAAAACACGTGAAATATTGCAAATTAGTACAAATGATGAAAGCAAAAACATTAAATTAGGGGGATCAAAGACGCACCAATGTTTCTATGTGTAGACGTATTTTGAGATCTAAACCAAAGCCCAAAGCTTTACATGTATTTTGAGATTGAAATCAATGCTAAATATCAGCGCACCAGGGTTATCAATTCAACTAGGTTGGATAAAAACCTAAATTTAAATACATATTTGGCAAATTTCAACAATAAATGTACCTTTATAATAAAAAACTGTAAAATCAAAGCATCCATTTCGTAGCTGAGCGTAAAACATGGCTAGATTGACCAAACTTCCACTTCAATTTACCCTTGTCAACAAGAATAACCACGAATTTGACATATTCTTTAACGTAATATGACAGAAATTGTTTTCTAATGCGAAACACCATCCAACCATAATGTAAAAAGAATAGCTGAAACACGTCAATTTCCAATAGATATGATTATTTCATTATTTGTTTGCTGAATATTTTTTCCCGAATTTCTTCGTCTTTACCAAATTCACTACCCCATTTTTGTTTTTTGAGCTGTATTGTTTAGCGATTATAATCTCCATGGAAACTAGAACATGGCGTTATTTGTTCAAAATATATTTGGAAATAACTAAACAAAGTTCATAAATTCTTATGTGATTATTGCATTGAAAATAGAATGATCAGAAAATCCCCATTGTTTTACTATCATTCTGATCGATTTTATACTCTTAATATTCATGTAGCTTTCATTTTTCCACAACAATTGGTTGTGATGATAGCGATTTTTGAATATTTATTCATAAATATATAATTCCATGCCTAAAATTTAATATGAACTTTCCTTTTTGGCAATGAATGGTTGACATTCAAACAGGTTTTTGTTGTGTTAGCAAATTATTAGGGTGTTACTGGATATAATGATCAGATGTACGCATGCATTTCATTGTAATTATTAAATTTGTATCTCTTTACGTGATGGTTTGAATATATCCTATCTAGAATTGTAATTGATTTAACCATTCAAAGCTTTATGTGCTTAGTAATAGCGTATATTTCATTTTCATCATGAATGATGAAGGATCAACACAATAGAAAGCTCTGCTATGTGTTATAAAGTGTTGAAGTCTCTAACAAACATTAGCATTAATTGAGAACATATTTGATTTTCAATTCTCACTCTTCTGCATGAAGGCAGTGTTAAAATAGAGACAACAAATGTTATAACAAATACAGTTTAAAGAACTTGTACCCTCTAAGAGATGTTAGCATTAATTGAAAGCATAAATGATTTTTTGAATCCTATTTCTTCCACATGGAGAAGATGCTTGAATAACTAGTCATTACTATGAAAAAGGAGATTTTAATGCATAGGACAAGACATTAAATAAATTCTAAATGTTGTTAGCTGCATAAGTCTTGCACAAAAAGAGAATTTAGCATTTCAAAGTATAAAAACAACTTACCCAGTAAAGGAGAAACCAACTTTCACAATTAAACTCTACACAAATACTGACTAGTGCATTAAAAACACATTGTTCTAGTTAAAATGATTGATTTTGCAATATTTCTGTGCGCTAATGAGCTTTGTTGAAATTATGCATAGGCCTATATTTCTAAGATTGAAGTACATTGAAAACAAGATATTCGTAAAAAGAATATTATGCATGTCACTGCTCTCGTCCAAGTTGTTGGTTCAAGTCCAGGTTATCCCAATATATTTTATATTATTTTGTAAAACCGTCTCTTATTTTTCTTGTGGTTCTAGCTAAAAATCGATTATTTATGTAAAAATATATACAAGCAGAAAAATATATCTGAAAAAGAATATGTATTTACACCTTCTAAATATAAAATTACACGCTAAATTTCAACACATTACATGGCTTACAACAGAAATATTTTGGAGGTTTATTCTGACATCAAAGAACTTTAAGTCCAATTAACATTTTGAATTTTGTGCCAGCTCTTTGTGCATAGCATTTGGGAAGTAAAAAGCAATTTCCGTTTTGCAAAATAATTTTAACCAGTGGAATATACTTTGTTTGAGTTTGATTCCCCTTTGCATATTCTAATACCATTCACCAACTGGCAACTCATAAAGAGATATATTTTGTACACAAACTTCGCCTGAAAATGAATTAATTTCACCAATATTGCAGGACATGATAACTTCTCTTCAGTCTTTAACAAACATTTCACCTCAGATACAGGTCTTTTGCTTTGTTTTCCTGTTACCTTTCGTAATTGTCAACACATTATGCCCTTAGCCAACTTTGTAAATTTTTGAACCGCAGCTTTTCTTATTATTGTTGATATGCAAAAAAATCATTAGAGTTGAAATTATCACTCATTTATTTGAGAGTGTCAACAGCTAAGCAATCAAAATTATATACCTGGGCTAATGCATTAACATGTGAAAGAATGAAAGATGAAAGTGTATCTGTCCAGCTAAACTCTTTTTAACTTGTAAATTGTGTTTTGTAATGTGTTTTATCTCTAATACACTGTTCACGTATATTTTTATCAGTTTCAAAAGCAAATAATTATAAAATTATATATATTAGTATCAGATTCAAACCCTGATAACATCTTGCTGCTTTCGATCTAAACGAGTTGTTAGTAATACCTTGCCTTGCTTAGATTGGAAAGCTGGATTAATTGGAATTGTACAATTGGTAAACAGATTAATTAATAGAAATTGTTATAGCTTTACTGAAATATGTCTATGAATCTCCTTGTACAGATTCTACATTGCAACTGTGACAGGTGCCCAATAAACTCTAACTCAAATAAAAATTCAATCCCTGGGTTAAGATAGATTTCTTCTTGGAAAAAGAAAAGGAACAAACTACGATTTAATTGATTTAAGAATATGTACTTCTTGTCAAGATTGACGCTCAGAGAAAGAAAACAAACAGATTATGATTTAATTGATTTAAGAAGATGTACTTCTTGTCAAAAGCAATACTCCCCAAAACAAAAAACTAGCAGACACAGGACAAGTTAAGATGTGTCTTCTCAAACTAACCAAATTAATTATCTTGGTGTAACCAATAGCAAACTAAACAAACATGAAAAACCCACACCTACAGAGCCACAACAATTTAGTCAACTGGGAAAAAACTGAAAGACTACTCACAGATAAACAAATACAATGGTATATTCAAGAAAGAAAAATAAAACAAGGTCCAAAACTCAAAAAAAAACTCAAAGTCAGAAAACTCCCTGAACACAGGACCCTGAAAGCAAAGCATCCCCAGCAGAGATGATTCTGTCAACAGTCAATACCAATGATGAGGTAACAGTAAGCAAGCTAACCAAAATGGTCAGAAAACTAATGTGAAAAATATCAGAAATAGAATCGACAAATGTTGAAAAGGAAAAATACTAAATGAAATGAGAGACAGAGAAACCTATTCCAAAGACAAATAGAAATTTTAATAGACCCAAATAAAGAAATGAAAATCGAGAGTTCAAAATGGCAGCAGTTGATGGCTGAAATGCACAAAGAAAATATCAGGCTATGAGAAGAAAACAAAGCAAAACAAATGGAAATCAACAGCCTTAGAGATGAACTATGACTACTAATGCTAAATAACAAAACTGAAAACAGCCACATAAAAAAACCCAAAAATAGGTATGAGGAACAACAGCTGAAGATGCAGAAACCATATGTAAAACGAATTTACCCAAAGATGGAGAATTGTTTAAAAATAAACCACCTGAAATGGAGAAAGAACTCGTCCAAAAATTAGTAGACACAATAACCAAACAAGTGAAACAGAAATACAAAACTGAAACAGAGACAAAACCAATGTTCAATGAATCCATATTGTTAGAAACGAACAATAATGATGCACCATTATGCAAAGCCATCCTTCATAAGTTCACATGAAAAATAGAAAACTATTTGCCAACATTCACGGAATGGCTCCAAATATTTTAAAATGAATAATAAATAAAAAATAAAGAAACACAAACAGCAGTGGCAGCAAGATTCCCACTATACTTGAGTGGAGCAGCATACCAACACTATTTGGTACTCAACAGGGACAAAAATGAACTATAAGAAACTCAGGCGAATATTTGTATATATATTAAAATTTCACTGTTTTCTTAACATTCTCTGCTTTCTTCGAACATGTAGATTTAGTTCAGTTATTGAGAAGTATGTTGGATATTGACCATGAGTTGCGTTTTCACATTTCAATGAAAAATTATGAAATTCATGAATTGATTCAAAAAATCTTGAAAGGAATTTACGACAGACAGTATGAGCTTCAATCCAATGTTTAAAAAAATTGCAAGCAACTATATACAAAATAAACTCCATTGATTGTAAATTCAGATTTAAATTACCTCGACTTATATCTATGAAGAATTTGCAACATTTTTCTTTAACGTATATTTCTATGATACCTGGCATATTCCATCGTATTTAACACGCGAATGTCACAGATACCAAATATTTCACTGAAATTTCTGTTCCTGCAACACTTCAAAACTGAAGGCTGAAAAATATTGGACATTTTAAAACTCGTTTACTTCCTGGACAACAATTTAATGTAGGAATTGTGTCTCATTACGGTTTCTTTCAGTTTCGCCCTGAAGCTATAACGCAACTGCAAGGGCTCTTATTTCTTTGCAGCGAGTTTGAGATACTTGATATTGTCATAGAACTAATACAGGGGGAGATGTACAAAGAAAATCTGAATGCCTTACAGGAAATCTCGATTTACAATCCATGAGAACATTTGCAAAAAACTATAAAGGAGAAAAAATCAATGCAGCTGATTTTAATCCTTTAAATGTTCCTATATATTGAAATGTGCTTCTAGTCTAGGTGGGTCAAATTCAAACACGAATGCTTATGGCTGTTGATCACTTGAAACAACATTTATGTGTCTATTAGTATAAATGTGTATATACCTTGGCAATTGAATATCTGTTTACTATAATGTAGTTTTTATACATATTTTAAAGCATATTTTGGTAATTCCGCGCATTATTTGACGACGAATATTTCCGGATAAAAAATCCGGGTCCTAACCATAATTGACATAACACCAAACAGTATGAAAATAATTAAATTGTAATTAAACTGCACTGCTTGTATGACTTTCAAATATAAATAAATTACATTAATTCATCTTCTGAAGTTACAATATAATGTACAGAAGTACTATTATATTAATAATGCAATATCAGATGACAACGAAAAAGTAATCCTTAAAATTTATTAAGGCAATGAATTTTATGTGTAATATTTAATGTGCTGCTTTGTAATTTCTACGTTAAATCTACATGAAGGCTAGTATTACACCAAATACATATACAGTACTGGAAAAAAGAATTTGGCCACACATGATTTGTCATAAATATTTCTAAGAAATGGACGTCAAGAATGCCATAGATATTTTTTAATTAGATTTAGGTTTGCAGAAAGAGGAATTCATCAATGTTGAGACATAATTATCACTGTTTACTTTAAATCTCAAGGAGAAATGCTACAATGCTTGGAGTTAGCTAATCTTTTCTTAGAAAATGTATTCGGCCACTTCAGACCAAATCAAAGAATCTGTAAAAAATTTCATTGATTGAGATTTTTCAGTCTATTTATATTGAAAATGTCTAATAACAGTCTTTCTTCGCCATATATGATGCCTGGTTACGTACCTCTTGCCATCCGCGAGTTGATTATCTTCAAACATTTGGAAGGGAGTAGTCAACGTAGTATAGCTCGACTTGTAGAGAGACCTCGAAGTACTGTCGGAGATATCATCAAACGTTTCACTTCTGAAAACATTAACCCCCAAGCAAAAGTCCGGAATACCAAAATAGACCTCCAAAATTTCCCAATCAGCTCTTATGTGCCTTTCAAAACAAAATCCCAGAAAAACTTCAAGGAATTTTCCCAGGAATGGCTGATGGTCACCTTGTGACAGCAAGAACTGTGCGAAACATCCTGAACAAGTACTCAATTGGGACATTCATGGCACCCAGAAGCCATTCTTAACCTCAAAGATTACACCGGATGCGGTATGCCAATTTAATGAGCCAATTCATCTGAAGATTGGTCTAATGTTATATTTTAAGATGAGTCAAGATTTGAGCTATACTCATCGAAAGGAATGTTGATAAAGATTCTTGCCTCAACTTATCCGGGGACCATGAATTATGGTGGGAAATCTGTAATGGTATGGGGTGCAATATGGAAGTGTGGTTTTCGCAAGATTGTTCACATCACTGGTACTCTTCTAAGCTCATAATATGCTCGGATTCTAAAAAAGGAACTCTTGCCACTCCTTACAAGTGATCAATATATCAGCAGGATGGTGCTCCATGTCATACCTAAAAAGAAATGAAAAATTTCCTCCATAATAATGGGGTTGCTATCCTTGCTGACTGGTCTGGTCAATCTCCAGACCTTAATACTATCGAAAATATGTGGAAAGAGGTTAAATATCGAATTAGACAGCATACTCTTCACACCGAAGCCGAGCTGTGGAGCGCAATAAAGAAAAAAATTTATGCAATTCCCAATATCTTTATTGAAAGACTTTTTGATTTAATCCCTGATCGCTCAAACGGACGCCCTACAAAATATTAGAAGAGAGAATTTTGTTACTAAGTGCTTGTATTGCATCAATTATTAATTTATGTATCTTATTTTGAGTTTACTTTTTTCGAATATGCTCATTTGTTAAAATTTTTTCAGGTGGTCGAATACATTTTTCCAATGCAAGTTTTCTAATTTTCATTAAAAATTAATAGCCAATTGCTATTCTACATATTTTATGGTTTTAGACATACAAATTTTCCTTTCTTAATCAAAGTAACACTCTATCGAATGAATGTTCATTATTTATTCAAAATAGCAAGGTGATCGAATACATATGTCCAGTATTGTACATACATATATAGAATAGACTTTGTGTGCCTCAAACAAATGATATTAAGAATATAGATTCTCAAATGACAATGACAAACATTTATGCAGAGTCCGTATGCCCGGCCCGTGTCCGTAAACTTTTGTTCGGGCCCGTTACTGGCCCTATCCCAGTAGATAATCATAACAAGAACAAGACAATGCAAAGACATTTAAAGAAAACGATAAAAAGTCACACTAAAAAAATATACTTCTTTCTCTTTTGAAATAGAAAGCAGGACAATTGTTCTTTGATAAACTGAAATTTATTAATTTGTGAATTTTCAATATCCAATCCACCAATGAAATCTACTACAGCAAACGAGTGTATCCACCGAGAGATGTTTTTAGTAGTAAATCCTTTTGAAATTTACAGAACTAAAACAGGAATAGGCATCAGTAACTGAAAGTTTTTGATAATTCGTCAAAATTCCAAACCAGACTAAACTTATGCACAGCACAAGAAAAAAACTGAAATAATGTGAAAAACATTTCCATTATCAACCATAGAAATTTTGTAAATCGTAGAGCGACAGCATCGAGCAGCTAAAGACCAAGTTTTTCAAGAACGGCGGCATTTTCTCTTTCAAATGAAAAAGACAGATTAGGGTCAATTTGAATTAGCTGGAAATTTTAGAATATTTCCAGCAATTGATCGAAAGAAACCAAATTTGTTTTACACAAAACATTAAATTTATATGATGGTTAAGAAGTCATGAGCTAATGGAACCTTAAAAATGATATTTTTTCCGCGAAGGAATAATTGCTATCTATTGCACAGAATCAATTTGACCCTGATTATATTTAAGGATTAAGGAGTTAGTGTTTAAGTTCGTTTTCATTAAGCCGAGGTTATTTGCCAAAGGCACTTGAGTAAAATGTCTTAGACGTTTTAACTGTTTTGCCATTTGTTGCTGTCAACTATTTTATATTTTTATTTTGTGAAGAGCGTCATGTTTGAATTCAAAAACGTAGGAAATGCTTATAATCATGAACTACATTATGCTCTCAATTACATAACTAATATTTTAGATTAATGTCATTATATATGGGTTGTATTTTAACGTTATTAATTATGTAATTGCTTGTTCCAGTTCGCGCTAGGCCAAATATTTCTGCAACTATGCTGGGTTTCGGGTGATAAACTGCCCTCCATGAGTCCTCCTCGCCTTAGATTATAGAAACGGATAAGTTTAATAGTTAAGTTTTCTCTCATTGCGCTATCATTTCCTACATGAATCAAATTTGATAAATTGAATGATATTATGCCAACAAGGCCAGTAGGCTTTCACAAGTACCCTATTATATGTAAACTGAGGCCTAACAATTCATAGGATGACAACTGATCTAGATAATAGAAAGTGGCACTACGAAAGTTGCATTGCATTTCTTCATGGACTTCTGTCTTGGGAACAAGGATATTGCTTTGGCCGAATGACTGTGTTTTTCGATAGCAGAGATCTACCATCTGATTCCTAAATATATCTGTGTTAGTTGAATGTATCGTGAAGCTTACTTACTATAGTACTTTGCTGAAGTCGTCCCCAATTGATCGAGTCGTGCAATATGGAATCAGATAGTGTTCAAATCGAGTCATTGCTTAAACCTTGGCTATTTCAAAAAGGCATTTTTCAAACTTAGGCCTAATAAATCAGTAGGCCTTTAAAAATTCTTTTCTGGACACTTAGAACCAGTCCTTTCAATTATATACTTGGAGAATGGATAAAATGTAATTACTAATTACTTTCCGAATTGTTTAACTTGTTCACATTACTTCTACAAACTATACAAGCAATTCCTATATTATTAAATACCACCTAAATAAGCAAAACCTGTCAAATTTTCGATGTAGATTTCTAATAACTGCTACAAAAAAATGGAAATCATCACTGGACGCCAATAAATGCAAAACTATTGCTTGTTTGCATGTCCAAGACTTTCGATGCGATGTTTTCATTAATGATTGCTTAGTTGGCTATGCAAAAGCCCTTAAGAAACTTTACTTAATGAGAATATAATTGAAATCGGTGGATAGCATCATTTTCTTAAAAAGGGTTAAATTGATGCTTGCTTAAGGCTGTCATGACTAAAAATATAATTTAGAGGTTCCATTGAAACTATGATAATACTAACAGAGAAACTGAGCACAGATCATTATTTTTTGTTCTGCTCAATATTTTATTATTACTATCCAATTTATTTTTATAATCTTGTAATAATAGTTATATACAGAATTTGGGAAGTTTAAATCAAAGTTAAAATACATTCAGTAAGTAGAGTACATGAGCGAATCAACTAGGCATGTTGTTCATCGCTATGCAACTTGCAAAGTGCATTGCGCATTACTTTGACATCATGTCGGAACATTTTTGAAACCAAATAGTATACGATGGGATTTATGACATAATTTATGACTTGTAATGGAGGTTCCACCAAACTTAATGTAAAAAGTGATGAACAGTGCGAAACGACATAAACAACATTTGTAGTTCCATTTACTATGTTCATGATTAACATTGGCAAGCAAAGTAAGATTGACACTATGCTGAGCACAAGCCACATCAATAAAATATTGGTTTCCTCTCTGCTGATTTTGCTTAGACTTCTTTTTCGAAATGCTTGCCTCAGTGACTTATTTCTGGATGATACTCGTTTAGAAGAGCCTTCAGAATTACCAGATGAAAATTCACTTGTCTTCTCAGAAAATGAGGAAGAAAATGTCTTATTGCGTTTCAACATTTTCCCACGAATATAACAATAAATTATTGTATATATGGTTACAATGCAAAACATGCATGAAACTAATATCGCCATATGAAGCCACCGAAACACTTTTAGCAGCAATGAGTGAGGCGAATAGTGATCATCGAAGAGCAATAATGCGGAAATTGCAGAGCATAGCATACATAGAGAGACTTGAATCCAACAAGACAGCTTAATGGAAGAGGGAGTCTTTTTTAGAATTCTTCTGGGGAATTTCAAGATGATGAATCTATCAAAAGCTATCACAGTATAAATTAATAATGAAAGGAGAGGATAAAAATGCCATAAAAAATATTCAATCAAAGATTGTAGGTAACTAGGAACAACTCTTGTTTTGCTAACATGTTGTTCATAAGCCACATACTTAATGAAAAATGGCATGTATATAGCGCAATATGAAAAGTCAATGATGGATAATACTAGCATGTGGATATTGTGACTTAAGCCTGATATTTGTAACGTTCTACCATTCCTGAGCTTATAAGACTGTACTAAAATGACAACAAGATTTCCGTAGAGTCCAATTACAGCACATGCTGCTATCCATACAATTGAGATTATTCCAAAATTTTTTCTGCATTCAACAATAGTATCCTTATATTCGGATTTGTTTAACAGCAACTCAAGTGATAAGTCGGAAAAATAATCCATTGCCTTTTAATCTTACTAAAAACAACAATATGTTCAACATACATAGAATGTTTGCTATGAGCAATATCTATGCAAATAATAAAGGACGACTAATATTACATTAGTTGTCAAAGTAAATGCAATCTGAAATAAAACAGGTGGATTTTAATATTCACAGGAAGTTTATATAAATTCAGGGATTGCTTACACTATGTTGCTCAAATTAAAATTTTTAAGAAGTCTCAGTGAACGTTGGAATAAATTTTGTAAAAAATATGGAAAGAACAATTATATAAGGATATGCAAATATAATAAAATAGAGGAAATAATAATATGAAAGAAGTGCAAAATCGACCTGGACACATCAAACAATGCTTGAATTACTTTCAAGTTGGTAAGTTGTGTCTAAAACATTTTCAAACTGAGTTTGAATTTAAGTTTGTGTAAATCTGTTGACAACAATTTTTGCACTTACTTCAAATTACATAGATGATAAGGAAGACTAGATCATGTCAGAGTGGAAAAAGTGTAAAAGAATTATGGAAACTATCAAACTGCTTGAACAGTGTGAAGTAAGGTGAAAGTCGTAATAACTAGCGTACATAGAATAGATATAACGTTAAAATTGTTGTTGATTATTGTTAAAAACTTTGTTATTCATCATTTTTAAAATTTTTGTTTTGAGAATTCGAGTAGACATTAAATGGAAAAATAATCATGACTAGTGTTAGAGGGTGCGTCATTGTACAGAGTCCCGTACCTACAAATTACATAGATGATAAGGAAGACTAGATCATGTCAGAGTGGAAAAAGTGTAAAAGAATTATGGAAACTATCAAACTGATTGAACAGTGTGAAGTAAGGTGAAAGTCGTAATAACTAGCGTACATAGAATAGATATAACGTTAAAATTGTTGTTGATTATTGTTAAAAACTTTGTTATTCATCATTTTTAAAATTTTTGTTTTGAGAATTCGAGTAGACATTAAATGGAAAAATAATCATGACTAGTGTTAGAGGGTGCGTCATTGTACAGAGTCCCGTACCTACAAATTACATAGATGATAAGGAAGACTAGATCATGTCAGAGTGGAAAAAGTGTAAAAGAATTATGGAAACTATCAAACTGATTGAACAGTGTGAAGTAAGGTGAAAGTCGTAATAACTAGCGTACATAGAATAGATATAACGTTAAAATTGTTGTTGATTATTGTTAAAAACTTTGTTATTCATCATTTTTAAAATTTTTGTTTTGAGAATTCGAGTAGACATTAAATGGAAAAATAATCATGACTAGTGTTAGAGGGTGCGTCATTGTACAGAGTCCCGTACCTACAAATTACATAGATGATAAGGAAGACTAGATCATGTCAGAGTGGAAAAAGTGTAAAAGAATTATGGAAACTATCAAACTGATTGAACAGTGTGAAGTAAGGTGAAAGTCGTAATAACTAGCGTACATAGAATAGATATAACGTTAAAATTGTTGTTGATTATTGTTAAAAACTTTGTTATTCATCATTTTTAAAATTTTTGTTTTGAGAATTCGAGTAGACATTAAATGGAAAAATAATCATGACTAGTGTTAGAGGGTGCGTCATTGTACAGAGTCCCGTACCTACAAAAGACGTTCAGCAATAGAGTAAATGAAGGTGACGGATGTGAAGCCCGTCTACTTAGATTGATGTGGAAAGAAGTTTATAGAGTAAATGAAGGTGACGGATGTGAAGCCCGTCTACTTAGATTGATGTGGAAAGAAGTTTAAACAGTGGAAACACTGCAAGCAAGACTGCCTCAGGTTCCTGACTATCAGTGCGTCTCATAGAGCAATCATGTCAGGGATAACTCTTTCTTCTGTCCTATGGGATAGACGAAGGGCTGCGTTTGTTCTATCAATGAGGTGGCCTTGCTGTGTCAAAGTAATTTTTCCTGCCGCAGGCATTCACTAGTTACCACTGTTAATAAACTTGGTTGGCCAAAACAGAAGATCTCAACTGAAGATCGCCCTTCAGTTTAACTTAGCTGATCAGACTCAAAACAGATTCTCATGATTAAACCGGCTTTAGTAGTCGCACTTCTAAGGGTTGAGGTCTTCACTTGGATCAGGGTTACAGACTTGTCCATTTGACAGATTTTTCTGTCAATCCATCAAAATTGTGTCTGCTACAAACAAAGAGCGTTTCTGAAAACTCCCACTTACTTTGTGCTGATGTAAGTTGATATAAGTTTGCAGAGAATTTTAGTAATTGAATATATAAGATAATTGATATGTTCCGTAAATGACGATTGCAATCCTGTTAATAATTATTTTTAACAATACTTAGATTACAAAATTAGTGGTGGCAGTAGGAAGAACTTAGGAAACGTGAAATATATAGTACCTTGTCCGTAGGGCAAAATACTCAGCAGGCGGTTAATTTAAAAAATAGCATTATTATCAGAATTATTCTAAATATCAATATTTTTTCACTTTCTGGTATTCAGACCACCTGAGAGTGCATAGCGCCTTGTTTAACTTGCTAATTATTTTTGTGGATTCCACAAAATATTTGAAATTTTTGAAACTAAAATATTAATATTAAAAATGGAAAATGTTTTTTATTCTTACTTTTAGTGAAACAAAATAGTGTACAAGAAGAGTGCAATTTTGTTCGAGAACTTTTATAGCAATTTCAAGAGACTTATGTGAACTAAATAGCATAGTATCATCAGCATATGATAAAACTTTACATGCGGTATGATTGCTTAAATCATTTACATACATATTGAATAGCAATGGTCCCAAAATTGTTTCTTGTGGAACACCATTTTTAATAAAAATCCAGTTAGAGAGAATTCCATTTAGTTTAACTTTTGTTTGCGATTATGGAGATAACTGCTTATTAGGTCTGCATTTTTGTCGGAGAGGGCCAGAATTTTTATTTTTTTAATTAATATGTGGTGGTCGATAGAGTCAAATGCTTTTGATAAATCTAAGGATGCAACTGCTGAACACTCATTTATATTTATGCTATTTCTCCAATTTTCGGTAGGTGTCAACAAGGCATCATTTGTAGAAATATATTTACGAAATCCACGTTGATTTTGAGGGTACATATTATGTTTACATAAATGTTCGTTAATTTGATTGAAAGGAAGTCTTTCAAAAATCTTAGTAACTCAGATTTTTCAGTTATATTTAAAAAGTTCAAATTCCAGTCGCTCATCAACATTATATTTGTGATATGAATCAATGCTGTAATGATTTCATTTTCGATTTGTGCAAAGAATTTGTTCGAATGAGCTTTGGTTGGACAATATGATAGCTTCAGAAGCTGCCTGCAATTACAATTAAGCTGGTCTTGGATGTCAACTCAAAGACTTTCATGTGTGTTATTGGTTGAAATGTGTTTCTGAAGTATAGGTTTCAATTTTGATCGGTTAGGAACATTACACCTCCTACTTTTGTTTTATTGTAATGTAAAGTTCGATTTCTATCTGTTCAGAATAGTTTAAATTTATGATTATCAATTGACCAAGGAGAATTTTCATGATTATTTGTAAACCATGTTTCAGATACTCCAAGGACAAAATTTGAGCCAAGTTCTTGTACGAATTGTTTGTATTCATTGTTTTTTGAAGAAAGGTTTTGGAAGTTAATATGAATATATGTAGTCGAATTTATTGATTGTGCTATATTAATGCTTTGCGTGTATTCGCCTACTTTGATTGGTCTGATAAGATCAGGATTAGGTTCGATTCCGGCCATTATTAATAACTTATTTAAAAAGAGAAAATATTGTTTTGTCAATTTTTTATTTATTGTACGAAATCAAAGCACTTAAAACAGTCTAACTACACTAGCTAGTCATTGATAAAGAACCATACTCTTGCCGTACGTTCATACTCGGACGCCACCATTAACGGCGTTACAGAAGTCTTAAAAGAATACCAAGCTTCAGAGCGAATTAAGAAAATATTTGTTACGATCGGACGAATGGTATAATGAAACGAAAAGAAAATTACACAGATGAGTACACTAATTTTGCTTAATATGATACACGCTAAATTTAGTTCAGCAAAAGTTTTCTTAGGAGAGGTGGCTCCTTTCCCTAACAACGAAGAGTTCAACAAAAAATCAACTGAACTAAATTTAATAATTTAACAAAATTCGAAATTATTGAAATATTCGGTTTTTGAGAATATTAAATATTTTTGTTTGGGAACTAATTCAAATCCAAAAATGTTTACAAGCAACGGTATCCATTTTTCGAGGGTTGGTTACTCAATTCTTGCGCGCAGCATCAAAGGAGACTTTAATCCGCCGCCAATTTCAGCAATTACGCACCGTAGTTTACCCGCCATCACCGGCAATCAAACATATGTCAAAATTTCACAAATGCCACCGCCCAAAGATGCACACCGCTTTGCCACTTACCGACCAATTACCATGACTGCTCTTCACCGCCAACATCAAACATATGCTAAAGTTTTTTTATGCAGCCACCACTATCACCCGCTGAGGTTCAAAGAATCCAAAACTTTTTAAGACTATCTTAATGACGGTAATTTTTCTTATTATTACATTATTTTATGGTTTCAGAAAATGAATCTTTATATAAATACATTTGCTCTGAATTTCCCTACTTTGACCATTGCCTTATAATAAGTTATTCTAATAAGCAAAAAATTAAAAACCCANCTACACTAGCTAGTCATTGATAAAGAACCATACTCTTGCCGTACGTTCATACTCGGACGCCACCATTAACGGCGTTACAGAAGTCTTAAAAGAATACCAAGCTTCAGAGCGAATTAAGAAAATATTTGTTACGATCGGACGAATGGTATAATGAAACGAAAAGAAAATTACACAGATGAGTACACTAATTTTGCTTAATATGATACACGCTAAATTTAGTTCAGCAAAAGTTTTCTTAGGAGAGGTGGCTCCTTTCCCTAACAACGAAGAGTTCAACAAAAAATCAACTGAACTAAATTTAATAATTTAACAAAATTCGAAATTATTGAAATATTCGGTTTTTGAGAATATTAAATATTTTTGTTTGGGAACTAATTCAAATCCAAAAATGTTTACAAGCAACGGTATCCATTTTTCGAGGGTTGGTTACTCAATTCTTGCGCGCAGCATCAAAGGAGACTTTAATCCGCCGCCAATTTCAGCAATTACGCACCGTAGTTTACCCGCCATCACCGGCAATCAAACATATGTCAAAATTTCACAAATGCCACCGCCCAAAGATGCACACCGCTTTGCCACTTACCGACCAATTACCATGACTGCTCTTCACCGCCAACATCAAACATATGCTAAAGTTTTTTTATGCAGCCACCACTATCACCCGCTGAGGTTCAAAGAATCCAAAACTTTTTAAGACTATCTTAATGACGGTAATTTTTCTTATTATTACATTATTTTATGGTTTCAGAAAATGAATCTTTATATAAATACATTTGCTCTGAATTTCCCTACTTTGACCATTGCCTTATAATAAGTTATTCTAATAAGCAAAAAATTAAAAACCCAACTAAATCTTGGATAAAAATAAGAGAAAAATCAGAAGAAGATGTCTTAAAACTTATAAATAATTTAAAAACCGAACATTAGAGTAGAATTTACTCTTCACAAACACCCAATGAAATGATTAGTAACTTTAATAAAATTCTTTTATTCTATTTAGATATTTGTTGCTCTTAAAGGGATATTTTTACTCTGAAAAAATTTGATAATGTGTCTAAGAAAGTTTCAAAGTCATGGATTAATACAAAATGCTTAAAGTTAATTGAAAAAATGAAATCTAAATGAAAGGAATACAAAAATTCTGAAACTGCAAACAGATATAATGCTTATAAAAATGAAGATAATTTGTGCAATATTTACACACGAAAAGCCTATATAACAAATATTGCTGTTCTGCATATCAAAACATCTCTTCTTAAAAAGGTAGGTGGGACTCTCTAAATAGTTTATTAAATAGGGAACAAATAAATAATGAAGAAATCGAAAAAATATATTATAAAGGAAAGGTAATCACTAACAATACGGTTATGAGTAACATATTTAATGAACTATTTTGCAACTTAGGCAATTTTGATGGTGTAAATACTCCTTTTAAGATTAATCAAATTCAATCTATAGCCCCGCCCTTCTCTTTCAGATTCTTGACTAAGTTTGAAATTATCAAATCTATTCAATCTTTAAAATACAAATCTAGTGGTACCTCCATTATCCCAACCTGGTCTCTAAAAATTGCTCCAGATATAATAGCTGTAAAGAACTTAATTAGAATAACAAAATAATTTATTGTATCTACCTAATGTAACAAATGCCTATATATGTTAAACCACAACTGGTGGAGGAGACCAGATCCCCGACAACACAGGCAACTACCTTGCACCTACGCGTGGTGTTTACCATTTGCATGGCACATCTCTTCTTTCCAGATCGATCAGACAAATCTTTGGTTCGAGTTGACTGGGCATCCGTAAAATTGAGGAGGTTGTCTATTCCTAGTTGGCTTCTTTGTGCAAATATTTTGTGATAGGTTTTCGTTGGGTTGGCGAGTACTTTGTGGTAGACTTTCATTAGAAGTTCCCTGCTCTGACAATGGTAGAGGTATTTCAAAGTCTCTCCAATCACAGACACTCCTTCCTTCTGAACTTAGTGGTATAAGGTGACGTCGGTTTCTTCTATAATTTTGGCTCCTACTTTTATCAGATAAGATCTTGGTGCAGGGTGTCTTCTAACTATCTCCCCAGTAACATCTCTAAGATTAGTGCCGCGTACTGTGTCTCCTTTTCCAAGCTTAGATAAATCCTTTGCAGTGAGATCATAATGCTTCTTTTGACTTTCTTTGTATCTTTGTTCTTCTTCCATAAACTTCTTCTGGGATATCATCTTTGGTTTTAACAACTTTTTGGGTATAATGTCGCTGGTTCTTAAGATGCAACTAAAAACAGTTGTGCAGGCGAAAATTGGCTAAAACTAAGCGGTGTATTATTGTACTATAGTATTGAAAGTCTATAATTAGGAACTTTTTTATACATTGATTTAAATGTTCTTACAGCGCGCTCTGCCATTCCATTAGACTGTGGGAATCGGGGACTACTTAGAGTCAGCTTAACTCTGTATTTCTTTGTAAATTGTCTAAACTCCGCTGAACCAAATGGGTTATTATCTGCAACGATTTCATTAGGTATCCCGTGTTGCGACATAATTTCTTTAATCTTCTCAGTAACTGCTAATGCTGTTTTGGATGCAAG
>CABFPE010001043.1:59637-77895 GCA_900660155.1 Hofstenia miamia | reverse complement strand
TGTCAGCTCTAATCTCCATATCTGGGTAGAAATGCACAAACACTTCCCTCAGTGAGCCCATCATGGTGGCATGATCAATGAATAGTGAACAGAAATTTTGCACCTGGCTTAGGGTCATTTGATTTGGATCAGACACATTGGCTCTGATCATTGTGATGATTTCAATTTATTTAGTAATGTCATAATACCTGGTTATATTCTCCATGTTGTTTATCCACATGAGATTGCCCACTGCTTGAAAAAGGATCAGGACTCAGGGCCACATGGCCAAAATCTCTTCATGTATCTTCCTCACCTGTACATGCACCAGCATACCTTGGTTAAAGATGTCTTTGATGTTTAATTTTCCGTCAATGAATATGCATTCAGGGTTCCCTCTGGCTGCCAGTTTTTCTCACACTGATTTGTACTTGTCCATGTTGCTTAACTGAATGGCTTCCTGTTTGCTATTAACAAAATTAAGCTTATAAGGCAAATGAGCAGCCACCTTTCTTTTGTTCTTCCTTACCTTCCACTTGGGTTGGATGAGAGGTGTCTCAATAGTGGGTGGTGGTATACACAAGAGGTTTGACATTCATATGTTCTTCTCAAATTCCTGGTAGTTTATCCTTGCTTCTCTAATCATATCCCAGAACTTGCTCCTCAAGCCTTTGTGCTGCAAATTCTCCACCTGTTTACTAGATATACATACACAAGCAGTGGTGTACTCTACATCCAGAGCTACTTGTCACCCTAGGGACTGTAGAATGACAAGCTCTTCCCTTGTAAACATCTTGGTAAGGCACCACTTCATGATTGATAGCACGTCTTTATCACAACAGTCAACTAGTATCCTTTTCTAGAGTGTGAGGTCCTCCACAAATTTGCTGGGGTTGTGCTCAATCATAAGTATTCATTTGTCTTCAGTGATTGACCACTGGGGTGTTGGTTTGGGGGATTACACTTTGGCCACCAAACTTTTTCATGTTCACTCACTTGATGAGATTGTGTATCTCTGGTGAAAGTTGCACCATGGAAGATGCTAGCAGTTACTCTTCTTTATAGAATTGTTCAGGCATCCTCATTATCTGATCAAATATTGTGATGGGAATAATCCTCCCCTCCTTGTTGACTTGTCTGATGGACTTGGTGAATTGTCTGTATCCACACTCCAGATACTTTATCTGATGTGATTTGAAGAAAGCTTTGGTTTTTGTGGGGATGTTGTGCCTCTGTATTCTCTCAAGGAATTGATGGGTTGATCCAGGTATTTGTTTGATGAATTGCCTAGTACTCATTGGGGCGTTATCTGAGTGAAACATAGCAAGTTTTGTTTTGGCTGTAGCTCCCCACATATATTTTTTTTCACTATATCAGAGAAAATATTAATGTCTGATGGACAAATGACTAAATGATTGCTGATTAGAATGATGGACATCTTACCAGTTACACTGATTGCCCCCACCAGTCAGACATAATATTTTTCAAATTTGTCAATTGGGCATTTAGTCTTTCCTGGTGAGGAGGGAGGATTACATTTGTAAAGTAGCCAATTTTTTACTTTCCAGGGCAATGGGCAGACTGCTAGTTCATGAGTTGTCTGTCTTGCTAATGCTGCATGTTTTTCATGTGTCATGGGAACTTGTAATCTCAGATCATTGGTGAGGTAGATTTCAAGTATCCAAATGGCACTGTGTGTGTAAAAGTCTGGCACATTTTTCTCTGCAAATAATCACTCCTTGAAATTTTTTCAATCCTGGGTGTCATATGAAACTTTGATCTCTCTGAGCACTTGTTCAATTGATGCATGATAGTGGTGTGATGGACTGACAATATTGAGCTATGGCCAATCAGACTTGGGATTTAGATCAGCTTTGATGTCAGACCAGATGTTTTTAATTTCACTGAGAGTCTGTTCACTCTGAGTGAATGTGAAGCTGACTCACATGTCTGTGATAGTATACAGTGACAGAGTGTGTGGATCAGTTACTTCTAAGGTTTGTGATTGGAGTATGGCATTGATGATTAGTTTCTGGTCAATGGCTAGCTGATGTGAGGGCACCTGGTGACACAGCATTAGATTCTTGTATAATAGTTTGCTAATAATAATTGATATATGGTTCATTGTGTAGGGCAAGAGGGGGAGGTAGTTTGCTTTAGAGAAGATTGTGAAGTTTTCCATTTGGAAGTGTAAGTTTTCTATGGCTTCAGGCACATTCTCTTTATACTCCTCTCTGAGTATCATCATGAGGCAGATTCCCTCTACTTTTGCTATTCTGTAAGCTATCTCAATTTGATCCATAATGAGGTCATTTTGGATCTCATTTACTCACAAGAAGTAAATCACTAGGAGACTGCTGAAGTCAATATTTACACACTCAAAACTATCTATTGTCTTGCCACTGTTCAAGAACTGGCACAGATTGTAGATATTAAAATCTTTGTCAAAGGATATGTGTATAGTGCTACACCAATATAGGTGGCTGACTCTCTCTAGCATTTTCAAATCATAGCATATGATGATATTGACTTTTAGACAGCAATCTGTGTCTATTATAAAAGGGATTATGTCTATTGAACAGTTCATTGTTGTAGGTTCTACAGAGTTGATCTTTAGTCTCTTCTGATATTATTGCATATGACAGCAGTAGCTTTCCTGGTGGCAATGTAGAATGGATGTAAAGTTTCTTTGCCAACCTTAGACATCTTCTTTCTTCTATCTTCAGTCTTTTGTGACCTGATGGTGGAAGTGCTGCTGATGAGGTTGAGGGGGCTATTGAGTCACTTAAATGGGGGTGTTTACAATTTGTATTTCCCTAAAAGGTAATCTCTGTTTACAGTTTTTTGTTTGATGTGTGGCCAGCTCCTCTCATGCACGTGGGGATATGTTTCTCCCCACATAAGGGTGAGATGTTGAGGGCGTCATTGTGGTGGCTCTCTCCTCTCTGAATTGTGGAGCTACGTTTTGCCCACACAGAATTGGATTCCCCTCATCACCATCATTGCATCCTCTCTTTCTATTGTGCCCTTCAACAAGTTGAGATACGTGTCTCTCACACCTAGAAGAGGCTTCTTGATCATCTCTGCTACTTACCATCCTCCTTCTCACTCAATGGTAGGATGGTGGAGCTGGTGACTCTCTTTTTCTGCTGTTTGGGTACATTCCTAAATGGAGTTATGAGGTTTAAGTCCCAAATTTTGGGATCATAAGTGTGATTATCTCTTGCCCTTCTCTGGGGGAGTCTATGTAACTCTGAGTTATCAGTATTAATATTGTCACAATTATACTTGGTCTTGAAAAATTCATCCTCTGAAAAACTGGTTAGGTCCTCATATTTTTCATATGTATCAACACTGTTATCAACTAGTGTAAATTCACAATTTTCATCTTGATGACATTTTCTATGTACTTAATTGCTCTTTTGAGCTGCTGAAAATGTACTGTTTTACTGTTGTTTAGTGTGTAAGTGTTATGGTCAAGCACTTTCTCTATAGTGAATGGGCCTTGCCAATCATTAGCTAACTTGCATACTTGACTGCTATCTGTGGTTACATGAGGGAGGTAAGTGAAAACTTGATCACTGTATTTGTGTGGTTCTCCATACACTTTCTTGTTGAATGTCTTTTTCTGCCATATACTGGATTGATTGGTGTTGTGGCAGATAGTTAGATGGGTTTGTTGCATGTCTTGAATTAATCAATTTACATAGAGTTCTGTGCTTTTGTCTGTCTAATTTGGGAACATCATGGTTAGAGAAGTTGTAGCCTCATGTCTGAACATTGCCTTAAAGGGGCTGACCTCCATAGTTGCATGAACCAATGTATTATAAAAGTATTCTACACATTCAATGACATGTCTCCATTTCTTTCCTGCAGCCCATGATAGTGCAACTCTGACTAATTTTATGAGAGTTTGATTTAATAGCTCTACTAGTCCATTTGCTTGGTGGTGGTAAGTGGTAGTCAGTTTGTGAACAATTTCTAGCTCTTTCATTAGGGCAACAAGGAGGTTGCTCTCAAACTGAGGGCTGTGATCAGAGACCACATGGGTCCATATTTTAATACCCACTCTTTTACAATCTTTTCTGCCACTCTTTCTGCTGTTGTGCTCTTTAAGGGGATCATGTGGGCATATTTTGTGAAGTGGTCAACCATGACAAGGAGGTATTGGAAACCTTCATCATCCCTTGATAGTTGTTCAAGGTCAATGTGTACAAGCTCATTAGGGCCTTCCACTGCTTGAGACTCAAGCTTGGCTCTCTGCTGGGGGAAATGACTGGCATTGTGCAAGAGGCATTTTTTGTATTTATCAAAGACATCTGTGATGGTGGCTCTTATGCTGATTGTTATGTATTGGGAGTTGAAAGTCTTCTCAGTTTGAAGTATGCCTAGATGTCCCCTCTCATGAACTTGGTGGACCAGATCTTTTCTAAAGTACTTGGGAATTGTGAGTTGGTTGTTGTTTCAAATTTTGATGTATAGCAATCTGTTTTCATTTGTCTGCCAATTGTAACAGTTGAAGTATTGGTTAACCTCTGATGAGGTGGGAAAATAGGAATCATTTAGCCTTTTCATGATCTCAGCTAGTATCCAGTCACAATGTTGATGGTACATTATTTCTTCCTCCAAAATTTCTTCTCTTACTAAGATGGCCAAAATGGGTTTCCCATTATGATCCAGATTAATTTCTGGTATTAAGTTGTATTTGGTGTGTGGAATGAAAGTAAATGGGACCTTCTCTCCAGCAGGCTTCTTGAGGTCTCTCTTGTAGCTGGGCAACACTGTCCAGTAATCAGTGTTCAAGTGAAATTGATCTGGGTGATACTGAATTGAAAATGAAAAATTGTTTAAGTATTCAATCCATCTGGCTACTATGTTGGTCTTATCACAGCTAAATTTCTTCAACCAAGCAAGCATGCTGTTATTGGTGTGCATGATGAATTTCCATCCCAGTATAAAATATCAAAATTTCTTCAAGGACTCTACCAAAGCCAGCATCTCACACTTTGTAGCCCCATAGTTTTTTTTTCTGATGCTCAGGGCTATCTGCTGAAATATTGGACAGGGCTCTCAATTCCATTGATTTCTTGACTTAACACTCCACTGATTGCTACCACACTGGCATTGCAGTCCACAATGAAGTCTTTAGTGTAGTTGGGAGTGTCCAGCAATGGTATTTTCTTGAGCTTGACTTTATACTTTCCAGAGATTCTTGCTCTCACCAGGTCCATTTGAACTCAGCAGACTTCTTGAGCAAGTTAAAGATCATTTTCATCTTTTCTGCTAGGTCTGGGAGGAACATACCATAGTAGTTCAGAAAACCCATCAGTCATTGCATGTCCTGGCAGCTGTGCTACATTTCAAATTTTTCTAAGAATTCCTTTGCATTAGATTTTATTTGATGACCCTGCCCAGAAAAGTCACTTTCTTTTGTGTGAGGGAACACTTGTTTTCATTCACCTTTAGACTGGATTTCTGCAATAGCTCTAATGTATGATTAAGCTTATCCAATTGTTCTTTGAAAGTATGAATGGCAACTAGTATATCATTGATGTAGGCTGATATCCCTGGCTTGAGTATGTTAGCTTTATCCTTCAGCACTCTTGTTACATACCACTGAAAGGTAGCAGGTGCATTGCACAATCTGAAGGCCATGTATTTCCATTCATAGAGGCTGTAAGGGGTGATGAAGGCTGTCTTAGGAATATCTGAAGGTTGCATTGGCACCTGCCAGTATGCCTTGCATAGATCTAGGCAAGAGAAGAACTTGTACTTACTGGCGTCATATAATAAGTCTTCAATCCTATGTAGAGGGTACACATCCTTACTTGTGATGTTGTTCAATTTGGGAAAATCAATGCATAGCCTATATTTTTCACTTTGCTGAATGAAGACTGTTGGAGTGGCATAGGGGCTATTGCTACCCTGAATGATCCTGCTCTTGATTAAATTGCTTAAGATCTTCTTGTACTCAGGCTTGAGGTTTTGAGGAACTCTGCATACTGGCAGTCAGATCAGTTTGTCATGTTTAACCTTGATAGCATGGTCTTTGCTGACAGCTTGGCCAACACTTATCACCCCATAGTTAAAAACTTCATGCTTGCTATGGAGAATGGAGATCAGAGACTTCCTCTATTATTGGTTCAAATGAGGATGAGAAATATTAGTAACAAGAGGTACCTTGACTGGACCAGCTGGTTCTTCTAGATCATGGACCCTTCAGGGCATTTGTACAGAGTGGAACAGAATTAGAGAGGACTGTAGCAGGATTCTCTTTGAACAGAGAAGGTGTGTGTAAAGGATGACTCACATTTGCTGATTGGATCATCTATGCTACTTGACTAGTGATTCATTTAATGCAGCATGGGTGACATAATCATCATTTCAGAGTGACTGCACCTTGTCTCAATTGTTCACATTATTAACAGTGGTTTTTAATTCATGAATCTGTCAATTCCAGCATCTGCCTCTCCATTCCCTGATACATGAAATGCTGAGTGTTTATTTCAGCTTGAAGAGACTCCATGTGGCATTCACTCTCCATCCTCATGGCCACTTGATGAAACAATGCATCTTTTAGATGTTTGATTTCAACATGCTGAGTGTTGAAATGGGGAATGGATTGGTTAACAGCACTACTATAACTGTAGGGATGAGCAGGAATAGGCGGAACATTCTGGGTATTCAATATGTGTTGAAAGTTTTGTTGATACTCTGAACTAATGTTGCTGGCATTACTATAAGGGGCAGTTGACACATTCTGGTCCATCCTCTGTGTAACTGACGTGGGTGAAGTAGGCTGAGACAAATCAAGCAAAGGTCCAATGGTAGGAGGGTTAATGTTCAGGCTACCAACACTTGTACAGGGGACACTCTGAATTGGAGGAGTACCAAAAGTAGGAGAATAAGTAACTGTGTGACTCAAATCCATAATAAAATAAGAACAGAACAATAACTTCCAATAACTGACAGGTGGGAGCACTTCCACAAACACAAGAAGAAGCATGCAGCTTGTAGAAGTAACAGATAGCAAACCCAAATGGGGGAACACAGCAGTATTTGGTAATAAATCCAACATATAAAGCACTGAGGAAATAAGGCTTTAACAAATGGCAACAACCAAACAAGACAAACTAAGAATTTCATTGTCACCTTCCAAGGGTGGAGAAGTGTTACACATAGATTGGTAGACTTGCAATGACTTCCTAAAATGGTCAGGGGAAACAACTATCCCAGCTGATATGTACCAAAGTGAAAAACCATTGAAAGAAACAACAAAGAGGTAAACAGTTATCACGTCAGCATCCGGTCATGGTTGCAATGTAGAATCATTGGCTGGACTGGTAATTTAACTAGAAAACTAATTGACTCTGCAGAAGGTTTTAGATAGTGTTCCTACAAAGACAGCCCTGACTCCAGAAGTTAGAATAGCAAAGAACTTATAGATATAACATTGGTAATTCATCCAAGTAAGTAGTTACTTTAGGTAAAATCAAAGATGACCAAATTGTATGGCTTCCAGCTGAAGCAAAGTATCCAGAACTAATGAAAGTGCTTAACCTGAGTGACTGGTGCTGCCCTATTTGTCTAAATTTTAATTTCTATCTCACGTTTAAAAATAAAGCATCTCATTTTCATTGTTATCTCTCATCTCACTAGTTAATAGTCTGTAATTGCCAGGCATTCACATTAGCCAACAGCATAGTATCCTCACAGTGTTGAAATTTATAAGTGATTGTACATGTTGAACTTTGAACAAGAGGTTTATTATTACCCTATATCTAACTGTATACATAACCTAAATGGTCCACAATTTGGGCTGGATAATCTAAAAGACTTCCAGGAGCTATGTGTCACACTCACAAATTATTGCCTAACTTAAGCAATTATTTTCATATCAAAAAATAATAAAAGGTAAATATGAAGGTAAAACAGTAGTTGAAGCTAGATAAAATCTATTAACCTTTCTCAACAAGTTCTCTCAGTTTTATACAAAAATGATTTCATTACATGCCTTTGTTTACACTTGAATTGTTAATGAAATTTAATCATGCTAGACAATTTGTTTCCCTCACAAATTTAATTTGAGCAAAACAAATCAGCACCATTGAGGGGACAACAAACTAGCAATGGCAAACTAAGATCGAAATTATAAATGTGATGTCATGCTGACGTAAATACAAAAATTAAAATAAATGCTCTGTAATATTTCACAAATTTTTCCCCTAGTGACTCTACATTAACATTCTGAGTACTTGAAAACCCTGATTTCGTTCAGGAAATTTCATTGAAACAAATGGGGGACTTTCACCCAAAATAAAAACCTGTTAAAATGCTACTATATAGATGAATAATCAATGGAAAAGTCCCCATAGTAGGTAACCAGGGTTTAAAAATTAAATATAAAAATATTCACGTAGGGTACCTCAAAAGATTTGAAAAACATGGTGGCCCCCTATAAAGGTTCAAATGGGGGATTTTCACTAAAATTTAAATTTGAATATTTTTAGCTAACAATGCTTAACTTAGTTTGAATTCCTTAAAAATAAAAAAACCAATAAAAAATATTTGCTAAATTTTGCAGAAATTCACTGTCTCTTTCTTGTTCAGATGATGTCACTACCTTTTCAATCATAAACCTATTACTTTGAAAGATGAAATTGTGGAAAATCTAAAGATAGTGACGTCATCTGAACATGAAAGAGATAGTAAATTCTGCAAAAATTAGCAAATATTTTTTAACAGTTGCTTCATTTTTAAAGAATTTAAACTAAATTGAATATTTTTATCTAAAAATATTTACATTTAAATTTTACTGAAAATCCCCCATTAAATTATTTTTCTTCAAATAGCCTTTACATTTTTTTTTGAGTTCAAATTGTTCTTTTATTTTTGCAGATTTTTGCAAACTACGAAATTATAGTAGTAATAGTAGTAGCTTTTCTAATATTAGTCAATTAAGGTTAAATGAAATCATTTTTGGGATCAATTTCAGTTTAGGTCACTTTTTGGAAAACTTCCAATGACTCATCAAAACAACTTTTCTGGGTCAACTTTTTACAAGGAACAATCTGACGTCCTCAAAATTGCAAAAAATCAATAGTTGAGTCGCGATAGCTCTTTATTATTTTACAGATATAAAGACAACTTAGCACAGTGACAACAGTGTTTTGAAACTGTAAAACATTTCAAATGATACTTTATTCAGTATATTTAATAGTTTTCATTAAAATATTTAATATAATAACAGTTAATATATAGTTAATAGAGTAAAATTACAAAAAAATTTAATATGTCAAGGCTATAATCTGTTTGATTTTGGCTTTATTACGTCATAGCTTCCTACCAATTGAAAACTAAGTAAAATTAATCATAGTTTTGCAGACAATAATAAATTTAAAAAATTGGTTTACACATTCGTCAACTGATTGCTGTAGGATCTCATATATTGCATGATGATTGGGGTGCATACTGGAATTTAAGGTGAAACCTCAAATGTTTATATAGTGATGATACATTTGTTCAAAGATAGAATTTTGTCAATCCTATTAATAGGAACATCCACACTAATTTAATTGAGAGTGCCTGGAGTTTAATGAAGTTAGAGATAAAGAAAATGATGAGTACATCACGTGCAAATTTTAATAGTCATTTGCAGATGTTTGTGTGGAATTGAGAATTCCGTAATTCCTGCAAATTTCTGCATTTCTGCCATGCATAAGTTTTTACTACCCTTTGTAATTTGGGCTATAGTGCTTTTCAGTGGAGTAGATCCTCCTAAGTTAAATCCCTTTCAGTGGAGTAGAGTCTGAGTGCATACCTATATTATTAATTATCCCATGCAGGATTTAGAAAGAGAAGGCCAAAAATTAAAACACCAAAAATTAAAATCCCAAAGAAATAAAATGCCAAAAATTTTAATCCCAAATAATGAAAATACCAAAGAAATAAAAGATCAAAAACAGACAGAATTAAAATGCCAAAGAATTAAAATACCAAAAAGTGAAAATCCCAAAGAATTAAAATACCAAAAGTGAAAATCCCAAAGAATTAAAATACCAAATTAAGGGAAGGCAATCAAATTCAAATGTGGCACTCCAATCAGAGTGTTGTTTATAGAATTTGGTTGTGCTACATAGTAACATGCTACATGAGGGTGTAATATCAAATTATTTCATGACCTTTGCATTTTAATCAAATTACAAGGAGTGTGATATATATTTATGTACAAAAGAGTACTATTTAATTAAAAATATTGATTTGCATAAATATACTTTTATAGTGAAATTTATTCATTTTTTATGACTTGTTTTAAAAGCTGTCATACTTAAACAAAGGTGTTAGAGTTTGTATAATACATTTATAAAAGTATATTTATGCAAATCAATATTTTTTATTAAATAGTACTCTTTTGTACATAAATATATATTGTGCTCCTTGTAATTTGATTAAAATGGAAAGGTCATGAAATAATTTGATATTACACCCTCATGTAGCATGTTACTATTTAGCACAACCAAATTCTATAAACAACATTCTGATTGGAGTGCCACATTTGAATTTGATTGCCTTCCCTTAATTTGGTATTTTAATTTTTTGGTATTTTATTTAGATTTGGCATTATATTTCTTTGGGATTTTATTTTTTTGGTGTTTTAATTGTTTGCTCTTTTATGTCATAAGTATTTGGTTATTTATTTCTTTGGCATTTTAATTTTTGGGATTAATTGTAATTACCCCATGCAGCATCAAATTACTGTTGTTATGACAACCTGTTATTAATGTTAAAAACATGTACTAATTTTTTAGATTGTCAAAGCTTCAGGGTTTTTGAGTCGAGCTCAAGTGGTCTATATGTAGCTTGCCCAAAGGAATTTTCGCCCATTTGGACATTTCGCCCACCAGATTTTTGGGCTAATGAATTTTTTGCCCATTAGATTTTTCGCCCACTGGATTATTCGCGCAATGGAATTTTGGCCCACTAACTGTCTCGCCCACCCAATCAAACATTAATCAAACATTGTAACGCCTATGCATGTTGTGTCATATTGAATTTTCATGCTCAATTTGTATAAATTATTTTCCATTTTCTCAATCACTTTTTACTGTTTTGCATTCAGGATACTTTACTAACAAAAGCAAATAGCTACAGATTGTTAGGCAGAATTTTATGCTTGTTTTTTATCAGATTTTTCATATGAATTATTCTTAAATTTACGAAATTTATTTTCTCGGTAAAATTATTAATGAAATAAGGGTTAAATAGTTCTTTCTCCCAATATTTTAAATATCGCATATGCAAAGTTTTGCATAGATTATATTATTACACTGCATAAATTTTGGAAAATAATTATCGAGAAAAATATTATTTTCGAGAATCGAGAACGAGAAAAATTTTTAAAAATGCCGAGATCGAGAACAAAATTCAATTTCGAGAAACGAGATTCAAAATGTCGAGATCTCGAAAACCCTGCTCGAGTTACTCAATTTAATTTTTCTTAGTTTTCAAATGGTAGGAATCTATGACGTAATAGCTTACAATCAAATGGATTATAGCCTTGACATATTAAAATTTTTTTTATAATTTTACTCTATTTACTATATATTTACCGTTATTATATTAAATATTTTAATGAAAACTATTACATATACTGAATAAAGTATCATTTGAAATGTTTTACAGTTTCAAAACACTGTTGTCACTGCGCTAAGTAAAATAATAGAGCTATCGCGACTCAACTATTGATTTTTTCGCAATTTTGAGGATGTCAAATTGTTCCTCGGAAAAAGTTGACCCAGAAAAGTTGTTTCGATCAGTCATCGGAATTTTTCCAAAAAAGTGACCTAAACTGAAATTGATCCTGATTTATGTTTGTTTTAGTTTGTAGAATGCAATAAATGCTTTTAATAGAAGTAGTAATAATAGTAGTATCGGCGTTATTGTACTTTAGGGGACCCAGTTTATGTGACGTCATAAAATGGGTATAAAACTCTAACCCTAACCCCAATCCCTCACTCAAAACTTGGGTGTTTTGCAAAAAATTAATCAACAAGATGAAATGCAATATAATTGCATTGGTTGGGGAGTAGGGTTAGGGTTAAGGTTAGAGTTTAATGCCCATTTTATGACGTCACTCAAACTGGGTCCCCTAAAGTACAATAACGCCATAATCTTCCATATAATCTACGCATATCCCATTTTTGTAAATTTGTTCTAAAAAACCATTTTTGAATGCTTCAATTACAAGGAAGGAGTACTCTCAAAAACTTCCATGTCGATTAATTTTTAAATAAGAAGCAATGCGGATCATTCTGTGAATAGTTGTTTAATTATCTTGTAGTTTATAGAATTTGCAATAAATTGCTTTACTAGTAGTAGAAACAATTAAAATTAGTAGTTTGCGATTGATTAATAAATCATTTAAGAGTAGTACCAGTAGTAAAAATATTATCTCATACAATACGCATGTTATTTTTTGTGTCGTGTACTTTGTATTTGTGAATGGTATTTGTTACGTACTGTTGTGTGTTTTGTGTTCAGAAAACTAGTTTAAAAATGAAAAACAATATGGCCAATATTACTCTGAGAATTTCCTCGAATTTTATGTAGTTTTGTATATTTTTGTTTAACTATATGGTTTTATGCATTTGTGAATCATCTACAATTCACTTTTATAGGTACAGTTTACTGGTGCTGTCATCTAAAAATTTGTCCGGGGAAAAGTCATGAAAAAGAATCGTGCTTTTCTTTGACAAGTAATATAATTTTCATATTCCAGTGTTATTTGAAATTTAGAACCACATAATCATGAAACTGAAGCTGAAGTTATTGCTGCAAAAAGATTCCGTAATGACATGAAGGAACACTTTGACAATTCGGGAATAGCTGCTACCGAATTTGTAAAAAGCAGCATTATTCAAACGTCAAATTCAACTACTTCAGAGCTTCCTTCTATCGTAATTATTTTCAAGATTCTTTTTTTGAAATTTAATTATTGTGTATTACTAGTATATCACCTTTTCTCTTTTAAATCTAACTTTTTTGTTCTATAGGCAACTATGGCACATGCTCTGTCGTCACGTAAGCGAAAGGCAGGTGAAGTGGTACCATCGGACGCTATGTGCTTTGAAGTTCCCAGGAACTTCGCAATCACTTTGACTGGCGAAGATTTTATTTGCCTTGATTTGAAAGTAGAGTATGTATTTCATAAAATTTAGTTTCCAATGGGAGAGTCGAGAATTTCAGCAGGGCGTCTTTGTAGGCCAAAAGGGAAATCCATTTGAAAGCGCGTTTCTGGAAATCTTCCATGGAGTGGAACAAAGCTCGAGAAAGCCACCAACAGGGAGACGTGTAGAGAAGAATGGCACGAGGAATGGGCTTGAACAAAGAGTTTCACAGCGGACGAGGTATTAAAAGGAACATTACATAAAAGGGCAAATAGCAAGGAATTAGCTTTGCGGAGACGCAAAGACACATGTCCAGTCCAATATGAGTTTGCAGCAACTTGAACTCCCAGATGAGTGTGATGAGGAGCAAAGTTCACAGGTAGAAGCAAATCAGAGCCACAGAAAAAGAAATACCACATGTCTTGGTAGCGCTAAAATCAAGATGTTTGAGAGAGGACCAAGTAGACAAATGCTCAAGATCAGAAGAAATGTTAGAAGCAAAAGGCCAGTCAAAATCAAAAATCGCAGTGTCGTTGATATACAACAGGCAAGACGATTTCAGAACAGAATTAGGGAGGTCGATCATGGCAATGAGGAAGAAAAGAACAGCAAACACTGAGCCTTGAGTGGCAACACTAGTAACAGAGACAGGAAAAGAGATAGATGAGTTAATTTTGACACATTTGTGGTGATTGGTCAGGTAAGACTGGAACAGTCCAATGAAATCCGCATCAAAGCCAAATAAACGTAATTTATCAAGAAGGATAAAATGAGGGAGCTGATCAAAAGCTTTAGAAATGTCAAGATAATGCAACCAGCATCATTACGATCAGAGTGGAAAAAGCGGAGAAGAGGTGACGAATTTTAGGTAACACGTAACGAAAGACAAGACGCTCAAAGATTATTGACAGCCGAGAAAGAATAGCTATTGGATGATAAGATGTGACTTGAGAGGAGGGAAGCTGATTGGATTTTAATAGTGGAGAGATACAAGATGTTTTCCTGCAAGGTGGAAAACATTTAGAGGAGCAAATGTAGAAAAGATGCTTTAAATTGATGGAAAGATTTGAGGAAGTTTCATGGATAACAAAGGATGGGACGCCATCAGGATAGCAAGGACCAGACAACTTGCAAGATTTAATCATGAAAGAAATATCATGGGCGCTGAAGCCAATATCACAAAGTGGGATTAGCGGGGATGCAGCAGGCGGGCCAGGGCACATGGAGACAGGTTCAGAGAAGTTAGAGGCAAAATACGCATTGAACAGATGAGCTTTCTCCATTTCAGAGTGAGCAGAAAGAAGATTCCATCTCAAATTGGAGAGCTCTGGCAGGCAAAAGCTTCTAAAACAGAGGACTCATAAGTGTCTGTAGAGTTGAGCGCATTCCAGCAGACATTAGGAAGATTGAAGTGACCACAAACAAGAAAATGAGAATGAATGGAAAAGCCAAGGTGACGAAAGAGGGAGATAGATTTTTCATGAATAGGCTCGAACATATATGATAAATCAGCAATGGGAATGCAAAAGGCACTATTTGAAGGAGGGTTGTAAACGCAGAGCAGAGAAACAATATGTTCACTGAGAACAACAGCACAGCCAAAACAGAAATCGAAGGATAATGAACAGAATGAGATGGGACGGATGTCAAGGTTAGGAAGGCGTGAAGCAATGAGAGCACCTCCATGGCGATCACTGGAGCAATCAATACGAGAAAGAACTTTAAGAGTAGAGTTGGAAGAAACAACACTGTCAGCAACGGCAGTATCAAGCCAGGTTTCAGTGATGAAAATGAAGTCAACAGGAGACTGCAAGAAGAAGTTGTAAAAACTGCGATGACGGTTCAAAAATACAAGACTGTGGGCATTGGCAAGGAATAAGAGACAGCACGGTTCAAAAATACAAGACTGTGGGCATTGGCAAGGAATAAGAGACAGCAAAACGGCCAATATAGATATGAGCTTTGCGGGGAGGCCGCGGAAGTGNGCAATGGGAATGCAAAAGGCACTATTTGAAGGAGGGTTGTAAACGCAGAGCAGAGAAACAATATGTTCACTGAGAACAACAGCACAGCCAAAACAGAAATCGAAGGATAATGAACAGAATGAGATGGGACGGATGTCAAGGTTAGGAAGGCGTGAAGCAATGAGAGCACCTCCATGGCGATCACTGGAGCAATCAATACGAGAAAGAACTTTAAGAGTAGAGTTGGAAGAAACAACACTGTCAGCAACGGCAGTATCAAGCCAGGTTTCAGTGATGAAAATGAAGTCAACAGGAGACTGCAAGAAGAAGTTGTAAAAACTGCGATGACGGTTCAAAAATACAAGACTGTGGGCATTGGCAAGGAATAAGAGACAGCAAAACGGCCAATATAGATATGAGCTTTGCGGGGAGGCCGCGGAAGTGAACTAATTGGAACAACAGGAAGCACTAGAACCAAAATCTGGACGAGCACAATCACAGTTAGTATATGAAGGGATAGACTGCTTAGGAGGATGCGGTAGGGCAGAAGGAGTAAGCGCGGGTGTGAAACTTGGAGCAGGATGATTGGGGAGAGATGAGGCAGCAGCACTGTACGAGAACATTTGAGATTGTAGTGAGTAAACATCGGAGGAAAGGTTTGTGAGGGATTCAGACAAGGCTGGTGTAACACCAGGACCATCATTGGAGGAGGGGAGCGAGGTAAAGGGAGAAGTGACAGCTTGGCGCAGCAACGAAATGATGGCGTCTTTCTTCAGACCACCAACAGCAGAGGTAAACTGGCATCGCTCAAATTTTTGAGGTCGAAATTGAAGGAGGCATAACTGAAATCTAATTAAACTGTATAATAAACAGGCATGTGCTGTGATCTTTTATTTAACAATGAAGATGTTTGAAATTTTTGATGTTCATCAAATCTAAAATTGTGTATTACTGTTTGCAAAATGCAAATATAAGAGATGTTTTGACATTTTTCTTTACTTCAAAACCATTTGTCTTGTAAGTATGTTTTAGAAAATGAATTAGTTTATCATGAAAAACGGTTTTTATTATATAACAAGCCATATTTACTCCATTGCAGCTTAATGACTTCAAGTAGAATTTTATATGTTTTGTGATATGTTTTTTTTAATACAAGTTATTCTAACTATATGTAATACATAATATTATGCGGAAACTGGTGATTGCCTTCAGCCAACAAACTAAAAAAATCCATTAGAAGCTAATGTTACTATGAGTTAGCAATATCCTTATATGGCCATTGCATGAAACGCATGTTTTGCTAGCTTTTTAAGCCATTTTGAATCATCTTAACCCGAGTTATCCTGAGTTCTTATATTTAATTTATATCTGTAATAATAGATACTATGAAACATGCAAAATACTGTAATAGCAGTTAAATTAAAAAAATAATCAATTTTTAATGTGAAAGATTCAAAATGCCCTGTGTTGCCATATGGCAAAGCTAGGCATTCACATTACAAAAGGTGAAATGGCATGAAACATTTTATGCACAAAACCAACATCACATTCAATGCAAGAAGTGCGCACAATTCCTTTGCAATTGTTTGCAGCACATCTTCTTTTGTTTTCATTAGAAATAATCCAATGATCTTTTTTATCATACAGCAACGCTATTAAATATGTATTCATAATCAAAATTTGCAAGGCTTTTGTGTATGACATATATCCATGTGTAATGGATAGTCTAATATTCATAAGCCATGTGCTTTATTTCAATTGTTTGCATAATGTATTCATATGTGACAAATAAACACTCACGTTTTCTACAATATAACTTGTTGAAAGATTGAATGTCAGATTTTGAAATAAACTATTCAAATGCGCGGGAAGCGTTAATACAAAGCACTGTGCAAGACATTTATCAAAATATCTATATAATATTCTATATTATATCATTAAAAACATTAGTGTTGCCATATGGCAACGCTAGGATAATTCGGGTTTAATCATAGCGATCACATGGAAAGGTCTTTTTGTTATTGAGAACTCACGCTGAGAGTAAGTTGGTTTATTGCATGTTTTTTCTTTTTCATATATCTTTAATTAGTTAAAAGTGGTTGATCTAAGCAATGTGTGTAAAATCTTTCTTTGATTGTGTTTTGCTTGAAAGCAATATTGCGCACTAAAAGTTAAAATCTTGTTTTGCACAATTTGTTTTCACAGTTCACTACTCTCTCTTTTTCTTTCAGAAAAATGAAAAACATATCTTTTTATGGTAAAAGTAAAGTTGTTGCAACACAACCAATACCAAATCCTGAGGTTTCTGGGGAAAGTGCCCAAAATTTGAAGGCCATCAGAGGCATAAAATGCATTTACATTTTAACAAAAATAATTTCAAAAATCTCCCATTTTCTGCCCATTAAGAGGTTAAAACGACTTACCATTATCTATTGTAAAAAATTTTGCCACTAGTTATAGGTCGCAGATTGATTTCATCTAAACGCCACTTTTAATTTCGAATTTGCGCTCTAGATTAGAAAACTTCGGGGATGGTTAACTATATTTTTAATACAGGTAAATGATGAAGAATTTCAGTGGGGTTTTCGATGACAATTTAAATTTAATTTTATTCAAATTTTACTCTTGTGGCTTGTCTAGTAAACCAGGACATCCATAAATTAGTCATGAAGGAATCGTAAAGTTCCACTAAATCTAGAACATTTGGGTTATCCAAATGTAGAATTGTTTGATATTATAACTATATGAAATAGAAAGCCTGATCGTTACAAAATGGGAATAATTTGCTGTACTTTGAAGGGATTGCATATAAATTCCTGCATGCGAAATATGGAAATAGGATTTGTCGACATTTTTTTAACAGCATGTTTGATTGAATTTCTAATTCATTGAACTAATAGGAATCATACCAAGTGCTTGAATTACTTTTCACTTTGATTTTTTTCATTTTTGCAAACTATAGTAGGAAATATGTAGTTATTTGTAGCATATTTATATACTTAGCATATTTTTTATACTTAGAGGTGTTTTATAAGTTTTTTACAAATTGGGACTATAAAATGCATTTTCTGTACAAGGTGGGAACTATAAATGGTTTTTTGTACAAAGCGGGATTTATATATATATATATATATATATATATATATCTC
>CABFPE010001043.1:16403-43058 GCA_900660155.1 Hofstenia miamia | reverse complement strand
CACCCACAATTTACTGAGTGCTAATTATCAACAATAATACACGGTGCAAATAAGCCAGGTGGAGGATGTTACAATAATTCCAATTACAAAACGCAAATTACAGGTGCCTTCCTAACTCTAAGAAAGCTCGAGTCACAGGAAAGTGTTCATTTGGCAATTGAAAAACGCTATTGACAACTCCTGCTACATACCACTTTACAAGAATTCTTACATGTACATTTATAATTCCAGCAGGTCAGAACACACTTACTAGAGAAAATGTTTTTTCCAATGAACCCATTAGAAGAATAGCCTTGGCAATTGTTCCAAATCACCAGTTTACAGGCACAATGTTTACAAACCCGTTTTCATATAAATTTAGAGAACTCCATCAAGTTACTATAATCTGTGGAGGATCAAATATTGCTTACACCCCCATGTTAGTTGGAGATGACAACTATGCACAGGCATATTATCAATCAATAAAGGCTCTGGGGTAAATAATGATGGCATAGTAATACCATACACCCAAAATAACAAACATGCGATTATGGTTTTTGATCTGACTAGCATTGCAGAGGCCAACAACAAGGTTTTGTATCCTGAATTGAGTGGCGCAAATATACGTTTAACACTGGATTTTAAAAATGCACTAACTGAATTGATGGAAGTTATTGTTTTGGGGGAAACCAATTCCAAAGTCTATATTGACAAACAGTGAAAAGTTATAAAAGGATAAGATATGTGTTTTGTAAATCATTGTATTGTGGGAAGATGTTAAAACTTGACGAAATTCATGTGGTGGAAGATCGTATTCACTCTACCAAAGACCCACATTTAAAGTTAGCACATGTTACAAACTTTCTATTACAGAAATATGGTATACACAATGTTGGTGTTGAAAAGGTTTCGCAAATGAACCTGTATGGAGTTACACTCACTTTTGAAATGGTCAAAACTATTTAGAATACATGCAATTTACCATGATAGCTATGGTTTTGTTAAAAGAGGATTTGGAATTGGCAATGGATATCTGATATTTTACAGATTTTGGTGTAATCTACCAATTTTAGCTCATCTACCGTCTTTATTTTTTGGGTCTATGTTAAATTTAGACATTGGAGACTTTACAATTATTTAAATATTAATTGGATGCTGATGAGATTAGATGTATTTCCTTACAAATTCCCTCACTCTGCTTTTGATTTTACAGTGTACATGCCACAGATGACATTCAATCAAGTTTGGTTCAAGGCTCATTTTTAATTGCAAATGCAAGTCCCTGCAATCACCCCAGTACACATTGGTTTTTGATTATACAAGATGACAATGGTAACTTAATTTTCAAAGATTCTCTTGCTTGTCCATTACAGAAAGATATATCAAGAAATGGTAACAACCGCCAATTATGATTGTGATATTTTTGGAGGGAATCATATTGTAATGATCCACACAGACATTGTAGAACCTCAGTATGTTGGTAGCACTCGCTTGCCCATGTTGAATAAATGCCCTCTATTGCTAACACATAAAGAAAAAATGAATACCATCCCCATCATACATCATGAAAAACAAAATCTTGTGTATAAACCTATTTCAAAATCATATATCAATAGAATAACAATGAAATTTTGTACTGAGCANTTGTGTTTTATCAACTTGACAGTGATTTCTTGTGTGAGGTAATAATAAAATTATTGCTTTTTAAACATATTCATAAGTAGTTTTTGCTGTTACTTAATAAATACACATGCATTAAATCAGAGGGTTCACTTGATTAATGGGAATCATATAGATTGATGCACAAGTAATGGTTCTTGTAACACTAGTATCTGACACATGTGGAGTGTGCCACCCAGTGGGGTTGGGCAAATTTACTATATATTTGAATGAACTGATTAATAATGCATGTGACATAGTGGTTATTGATATTAGGTACCCATCAAAATTTCTTAATCTTAAGACACAGTGGTGGGTTTTGAAGAAAAAAGATGGAACCAAAATTTGTTTGTGGTTTTATTCCAAACACGTGCATAAAGGACTTATATAAAGATATAAACTCTCTTCTTAAACCTGAAGGTGTTTCAATACAATTTCAATTGGTTGGTATATGCTTACAAGCAACAAACAAGTTGGATTTAGACCAGGCTGGCAAAATGCTAGGATTTTATGGAAACATTTATCCAAATACAACAACTGATGCCAGCTATGAACATGATATATATGGTGGGAATCATTTTTTAATGGTACAAACCGATATTGTCGAACCTCAATTTGTTGGTAGCACTTGATTACCACTACTGGATAAATCCCCATTGCTGTTAATGCAAATTACCAAACCAAGTACCATGCCCATAATACATCATGAAAAGCAAAATCCAATGTATAAGCCAGTGTCCAGATCATACATTGATAGAATAAACGTAAAGTTTTGTAGTGAACAAGGTTAGATAATAGAATTCACTGGGACTAGAAGACTGTATATAACATTGGATATTCACACAGAATGATAGAAAATCAAAAAATTATTGAATGGATGTTTGTGTTTTTAATTAAATAAATCTATCAATATTATTTTTCCAGGTTGTAAAATGTAATGTCATATTCAGTTTTTACAGAGATTGAGTCAAGGATGGTTGAATTTCTCTGCTGTGGGTAGGTTATTTTTACAATTAAATAATTTCTTGCGCATGATTAACACAACATCTATTGTTGGTATAATGTGTAAATAAAAAAGAAATAATTTACCAAAAAGAAGCTCTGTCTCCATCACATTGGTGCTGGTGGTGGAGAGAATGTGTATATTTCAAAAAACAAAATTGTATTTGATATTTTTTTTTAAGTAGGCAATTTTGGTCAAATGTCATAGAACTAATCTCAAAATAGAAAATTAAGTTTATAAAATAAAACTGTTTGCTTAAAAAACAAAATTTAATAAAAATATTATAACAAAATAATTGAAAAGAAAAAACTATTTTCAAAAGTTGATGTGTTGTTTTTAAAAAGTTTATATCACTCTGCCATTGCCATTCTCTTTGTTTCAATTTCCAGCTCATATGCTGAATAAAAAAATGAATTTTAATTTCAGAATGTAAGATGAATGATATGGCCTCTTGTTAAAATATCAGCTTGACAGTTTTCAATGTTGAGTTAATTTGGTTAACAAAAGAACTTGGTATGTGATTTAATTTTAATGTTTTATTCTTTTGCTGAAATAATTTATTTCCCAGCCTATATGTTTTTAATAAATGAAATTTTCCATTGAATGTTTATCTGATTATATTTGTTTTATCTCTTTACATCATGCATGATTAAACTAAGTTATATACATTTTTGGTTTACAAATCTATTCACATTTAGTTTTTTGTTTTTCCCACATGCATACACTTTTTTTATTAAAACTAAGATGCAAATGTTATTTAAAACTTAAATTGTTTTTTTAATTGCTTTTGTTTCATTGTTGCAATTGACTAATGAGAATTATTTAGATACAATAATTTTTTTAACTAGTGTTGTTAATTATGCATTTATGTTTTTGTTTTATTGCTACAATTGACTTATTAGATGAAATTATTCACATGTCAACTATATTACGCATGTTGAATTAACCAGATTATATAAGCTAATGTTTTTACCATTTATTTTTAAATTGGATATGTTTAAGTTTTTCCAATTCTGAGTTTTTTGTAGGCATATTGTTTTTGAATTTAATTAATAGAAATCATTGCATGCTTTTATGTATCTTATGTTTAGAATAATGCCAGAGTATGGTTTGGAATTGATGATACAAAAATGATGGAAAAGTGGAATGGCATGCAATGTATACAATCACATGAAACCTCTGTAAATCAAATAAACCTGGAATGGTGTGTAAGTCCGTAAAACCAATGAAAGTTGGAAAACCCATGTAAATGTATGCAAATCATGTAAAGTCACCAAAACAAAATAAAAGTGAAAAACATGGAAAAAAAGTTGGTAAAGCAATGAATGTTGTAAAACCCATATAAATGCATACAGCCCACATAAAGTCACCAAAATGTGCATAAACTACAAAATGTGGAAAAGAAAACAATCATATAAAAGTTGGTGCAAGGAGTAATGACTCCTATGGTGTATAATTATATTGTATATTTGAAATGTATGTATATTATTAATAAATAACTTTGTTTTAAGAACAAATGAAAATGATTCATATGTTTCCTTTAAAGAAGAACTATAAGCAACAGATACGCTGTTGTTGCCAGTTTTTGATATGAGAACAGCTTTAAGTGACCCTTTACAAGTATCTATAAATAGATTGTATGAATCTAGTGTCTTGGTAATGCCAAGCATCTTAAGCAAACCCAAAATATCTTTGACATAAACCAAGTTTTCTTCTTCTGCAAGAAAGGGTATGTCAAGGTTGTGACCATGTTTGTAATATATTATATTTTAATTTTTCCAAAACTTGGTTAGCATATATTACTCTTTGAGAAAACTTGTTTAACTTGTATAAAACAGGAAAAATTTTTACATGTAAGAGAAAATATTCACTAACATGATATTACAAAATATGGTGCAAACCAAATTAGTCAGCAGTGTATGCAAGCAAACCACGTCTGTCATTAGAAATCATGGAAAATGGATCAATAAAATGTAATGTGTGTTAAGGAATTTTTGACAAAAACAAAATGTGGTTTTTGAAGTTTTCCCAAATTACACTGTACATGCAATCACCTGAGCTTGTGGAAAAAACAATAACAAGGTATATATTAACAAAATGTAATGTATGCAAACAATTGTGATATTAACAAAGTGAAATTAGTCATACCAAAACAGTGTAAAAATGGCCCTAACATGAATCACCATAAAATCAATTAAAGAAAGTATCACAAATCAATTAGCAACTGTCAGAAATCCATTACCACCTGTCAAAAAATGCATTAGTGAGCTGTCAATCAAGTGGTGACTCACTAAAACCACTCCTCCCATATCCATGAATCACTAGAGGTCAAAATGTCAGTTTGTGACAAATTCTCTTGAATTATATTACTACTTATTATGTTAACAATTAGGTTTTGGCAAATTTTTCACTTTTTGGCCATAACTTATAATAGTTTCCTCTAGGCATTTTTCTTAATTATTCTTATTTCCCTTAATTCTAAAAGTAATATTACATTATTGAATAAAAAGCTCAAAATTAATGGCAGGCATAGCATTTATCACCTGTTTAAACTATTTCATAAAATAAATAAAAAATTGATAAACAATATTTCCTCTTTTTAAATAAGTTATTAATAATGGCTGGAATCAAACCTAATCCTGATCATATCAGACCAATCACAGTAGGCAAATACATGCAAAACATTAATCTAGCACAATAAATAAATTTGACTAAATATATTCATATTAACTTCCAAAACCTTTCTTCAAAAAATAATAAATACAAACACTTCATACAAAAACTTGGCTCATATTTTGACCTTGGAGTATTTGAAACATGGCTTACAAATAATCATAAAAATTCTTCTTGTTCAATTGATAATCATAAATTTAAACTATTCAGAACAGATAGAAATCAAACTTTATATTACAAAATTTCCTTTCAAATTTTCAACATCTCACTAATAAATCAATGCATTCCATCCAGAATTTCTGGAAATAGCCAAACCTTGATTGATTATTTTATGGTGTCAGAAAATGAATCTTTTTATAAACACATTTGCTCTGAATTTCCCTACTCTTACCATTGCCTTATAATAACTTATTCTAATAAGCAAAAAATTTAAAACCCAATTAAATCTTGGATAAAAATAAGAGAAAAATCAGAAGAAAATGTCTTAAAACTTATAAATATTCTTAGAAACCTAACATTAGAGTAAAATTTACTCTTCACAAACACCCAATGAAATTATTAGTAACTTCAATAAAATTCTTTTATTCTATTTAGATATTGGTTGCCCTGAAAGGAAAATTTTTATTCTGAAAAAATTTGATAATGTGTCTAAAAAAGTTTCTAAGCCATGGATTAATGCAAAATGCTTAGAGTTAATTGAACAAAAGAAATCTAAATGGAAGTAATACAAAAATTCTTAAACTGCAAACAAATATAATCCTTACAAAAATGCAGGTAATTTGCGCAATATTTACACATGAAAAGCCTATAACAAATATTGCTGTTCTGCATATCAAAACATCTATCCTCAAAAAGGTAGGTGGGACTTTATAAATAGTTTATTAAATAGAAAGCAAATAAAAAATGGAAAAAAAAATTATAAAGGAAAGGTAATCACTAACAATACGGTTATGAGTAACATATTTAATGAAGTATTTTGCAACTTAGGCAATTTTGATGATGTAAATACTCCTTTTAAGATTAATTACATTCAACCTATAGCCCCACCTTTTTTCCAGATTCGTCAATGAGTTTGAAATTAACAAATCTATTTAATCTTTTAAATACAAATATAATGGCCCCTCCATTATTTCAACTTATGGTCTCTAGAAATGGCGCCAGATATAAAAGCTGTGCCACTTTCATACATTATAAACACGTGCATTAGACACTCAACTTTTCCTGACCAATTAAAACTGGCAAATATTACTCCATTATTTAAAAAAAATGACCCAAATTATTGTTTGAACTATAGACTGATTTCTGTTATATCCCCAATTTGTAAGATTTTAGAAAGACTTCTTTTCAATCAAATTAACAAACATTTATGTAATTTGTACTCTTAAAATCAATACATTAATACTAAATCACTTTAATTATTGAAACATAATGTATGCTGATATAAATCAACAACTTTTGAAAAAATTCAGTGTGCAAATAATATGAGCTATAAAATTAGCAGTTAATCATATATATAATAGAAATCAAGAAATTAACAATGCATTATTTATAAAAACATATTAACTACTTTCCTTAAAATATATAATAATATTGTTCCATACCACAAATCCAGCTTTCTATACTCTAAAATATTGCTTAGACATAATCATAGAACCCTAAGAATTAAGCCTCTTACATATAATAAAAAATAATGAAAAATTCATTTCTTAACACATCAATAAATATATGGAATAATTTTAACTAAATCTATAAAACAAATAAATAAATTAAGAATATTCAAAAATGAAATTAAAAATGCTTCTGCAGCTATACAAAGGAAAGGCTTTAATACAAATGGCGAGGTTTTAAATGTTATATTAGTGATTATTCAATAGACTGCATCTAACCTAAATTTGCCATAACCTAAACTAGTAATTGACAAAAATATTATTTTTATATGTGTTTTTTGTATGTGTTTTGTTCCTTTATTTCTATTGTTTGATGCTATTTAAAGTTGTAAACAGTATTTTATAATGTAAAGAGCAATTCTAAATATAGATATTTAATTTCATTTCTTATCTTACAACAAATTCCTTAGTGCTAAAAGTTGCAGCAAATTCATCATTTCATACAACTTAGTGAATGATGTTTTGACTTCTATTGAATTAGATAGAACTATTTATGTAAACTATTTTGCTTATATATCTACTGCAAATAATTGTTTTAAGCTAATAAGAGTCTATCTACCTGTGATAAACCTAAATTGATGTTTTTAAACGAAGCTGAATTTTTAAGGATTATGAAATAGCTATTCAATTGAATGCAGAGTTTATCTCTATTTTTGTTCCCTCAATAGTTTTATTCTAGATGCGTTATGCAGAACTCATAATGAGGTTTTTATTAACATGACAATGATTCAAGACTTATTATCAGAATGTTTTGCATCAGGTAGTGGTTTCCTCAAAGGATATTTGAATATCCTTTCACAACATGTTTTTGCCTTATTCAAGCATTACTTAAATAAGGGAGAATATCCCATTTATTGGAGAACAGCAACAACCACCCCAAACTATAGACCAATCAGCATACTATCAAAACTAACCCTAGGGCTTTAAAAAGTAATCTATAGAACTTTATATCCCATTGTTGCAACAATTCCTTCAAAAAGTAGGTTAGTTTTTGTGAAGAAATGATCTTGCAAATTGCAATTACTTATATTTCTAGACACCATCTATAAAAACTATGATAATAATATTAAAATGATCATTCTCTACACAGATTTTCAAAAGGCACTTGATGCTGTTAATCACATCATTTTACTTAGAAAGCTTATTAACATAGGAATAGAAGGGAAATACTGATGCTGATTAAATCCTAATTAATTGGAAGATTTCAGTGAGTCAAGATTCACAATTCTTTCCCTGAATGCTTAGAAATAACTAGTGGGTGTACCCCAAGGTTCAATGCTCTTTATAATTTATTTAAATGATCTGCCAGACTCAATACCGTGTTTTTTTCCATGATTTTGGATGATTGCATTTACAATGTAATTTGGGAAAACTTACAAAAACCACATTTTGTTTTTGTTAATATTCATCATTAACACATTTATCATATCACGTTTTTCAACCAATAATTAATTTTCATAAGTTCAATGTATTTCCATTGGCTGGTCAATCTATATATTCACCTCATTTTATCAGATAAAATCATTATTTTTCTTCTATGCAATTTCATCTCTCACTTTTGGCAATGTCTGTTGAAATGCTAGCATCCAGCTCATTGAGCAGTCTATTTGATGATCTATGTAGAACCTCACCACCTTTGCATGGCTATAACCCACTAACACAGGAGATGATGTCCACACCACCTGCGCCAGTAAAAGAAAAACACAAGACTCAACACAAATGAAGATGCCCTATAGTCAATAATAACGTGATCATCTTTCCCAACATGAGTGAGGATGACCATATTTTACAATGCTTAAATGATGTTAATTCCCAACCACCAACCTGTATTTTTTCAAATGTGAGTCCAGATAGTGAACTACCAAAAAAACTATGACTAACAATCAAGTATGTTGTTCAGCTGAACACAACATATGGTAGTGTGGTAAAGATAAGACTCAACAATGGTTTTTACTACTTCCTTCCCAAATGGTATGTCAATGCACTGTGCAAGAATTACAAGACTCTGGTAAATAAAAAACTTTTTCACAATGATGACATGGAAATCACAAATGGTAGCAATAATGTAAATTGTATTGTTTTAGAATTTAGTAAAATAAAAATATAGTATTGTTTTCTTCTACATACACAGTTTATAAAAATAATACTAATAAAAATCATTAATTATTAGTTATAATGGTTTTACAATAAATTTCTTAAATATACAATGATTATTAGCAACTGATGATAATAAATTACCTTTTGAAGTGCTCATTCAATGTACAAATTTAAAATAGCCTTTTATACAGTCGATACAATTTTCCATGTTCTGTGGGTATTGATATCCATGATCAAGTAAAATTTTCACAGGTTGAGAGATTAACCAACTTAAAAACTCACAGTTCATTCTATCACATGCCCAAAACACAGTTTCTTTGCTATTGGACAAATTTAGTGAATTGATAAAAATAATCATTTGTTCATTTGTTAGATTTCCTTCTGTAAATGCTATATGATGGAAGTTACATTGCTACCAATTGAAAGCTTTCTGTATATGTCCTGGTAAACAGTCAAAATTCTCTTTTGATTGGTGTGCTGTAATAAGGTATATTTTGTCATCAACCAAAATCAACAGTTCTTTAATGTAATAGATGCTATTGAATGCACTCCCATGAATTTCAAAAAAAAACATTAGATTTCACACATGATGCCATGACTAACAACCAACTATCTGAATAGAAATCTATAGAGAGAATGATAAATATTTTTGTATTTAATATAAAACATGGGTAAATTGAATAATCACATATTTTTTGGGTAAAGTTTTTGCCACTTGAATAAAAACCATACAAGTAAATTCATTCTTCTCATCATTGTCAAAAAATAATAATTTTGATGTCAATGTTATTAATATTTGCTATATTTTAATAATAATGATAAATAATTTTTAAAAAATTAATTTTTATATTTTCAACTATTATCATGTATTGTTTGGAAAAATATTTCTCAAACTAGTGTTTCTATTCATATACATACTAACTTGCATTATATTTCATTGTAATGCTTCAATTTTTGATTAAGATTGTATTGTTAATAATATTTCTTCTATAAATTTATATTTACTCCATTTTTGTTTTATATTTTAAGCAAAACAATAAATAATCCAGTTTGTAATAAACACATTAGATATAATTGATCTTGTAATTTAAGCAAACAATAAACATGTTTCTTAAATTGAATTTTTTCTTTCACAAATAAGTAATAATTTTTAACAATTAAAATAAAAATCAATGGCACATATATATTTATTCTAAATATTTTTACATACTAAATCTAAATACAGTTTGTGCATTGCCACCTGGATATATTGGTGGTTTATGTTTTCCTTGTCAAATTTTAAGTCTAATAAACATCTTATATTTTTCCCCTGTAGCTTTCTCTGCATAATGTTTAGGTAGTAAGAAACAGTTGCCATTTTCCAGTATAATTTTTACTGCAGGGCCATACTTTGTCTGAAGGCTATATGAATTGTGTATTTTTTTGCCACTCACTGATTTTCAATTCTCTAATTGAGATATATTTCATCTGATATTCTTTGGAAATTGCATTGAGGCTGTTGACCATCTCTGGTTGAACTACATTACACATGGTGTTTACAGAATACATGGTCTTTGGTAATATTGGGTTTAAAACAAATTTATTGGGGTGTAAGAGTTCGTCTTGTTTGCTCTGAATAACTTTGGTAGATTTTTGAGCATGAGATTTGCCAGCAGCTTTTGAAGTCATTGCTGAATTTAAAAGTAAAAAAAGTGTTGTTAGAACATTATAAAATATCTATTATGTGTGTACACCCATGTATCTAGTTTATCTTAATATCAATTTACCATTTCAACCTTCTTCTATAAAAAATCATGTTTTAGATTATAAAATTCCTGGTTTCCCCATAGCGTATTGTATCTTTGTGCTTATAGATTTTCTTAACACTGTGCTAAGAGCTGTGAATCTGTTTACATAACTCATGCTAAGAAAAGAATTACCACAATGCTTAAATTTTTTCCAGCCAGGGTTTTTTGCAAAAAATGCCTAGAAACACATTAAAAATGTTTTTGTTGGAAGCTTTTAATCTGTACTCAATTCAAAATCTTTTTATTACCACATCCAGAAACCCAAAAAGAGAATCTGTCAATCATGTGAAAACTCAACATTTTAAAAGCTTTTCTTGGAGAATCTGTCAACATATCAAATTAGTTAAAAGCTTTTTTTGTGTAAACTCACCTACTTGAGATTTGTACATACCATGAATTGACTTTATCACAAAAGTTTTCCCTAATTGAATTTACTTTTCACTAATTGGATATTCTCCATCCAATCAAAAATCAATGTCTCCCACATTTAAATTTTTTATTATCATTGTTCATTATCATTTCAACTTTGGTTAAAACTAGTTTTTATTTCAATGTTCTGCTTTTTTAAAAAATGTCTGTCAATGTTTCTGACTTTTTCTCTGGCTGGAATGCCAAATATGACCAAATCAAAGAAGAAAACTTTTATAAAAGGCCATTGGAAATTAGCTTCAATGAAACCATGTAAGACATTCTTTAGTAAAATATATTATCTAAGTATTTTTATTATACAATGTAACAAATTATTAATCAGTTTTTTTATGTTGCATCTTGTTATAATAATTCACAATATATAATTCACGTTTTTATCAGCACCAAACTTTTATAAAAACAATCAGAAATTTCTGTTTATTAAAAATGACTATTGTGTATTATTAAAACAAAATATTTTTACAATGCAAATTATTATATTCATAAAATTATATTTTAAATTTTAATCTAGAAAAATGTGTAATATATGTTTTGTATTAAACAAATTTTTTTAGCTTCCATAATATCCCAGAAGAAGAAGAAGTATTGGAAAATTTTGAAGAATGGTCTCAAAATTTTGAAGGTCAAGTCAAACAAATAATGATTACTTACAATAACCAAAATGGGTTTGGTAATGTTAACCAAACAGCTACATCTCCAACTCAAAAAACTTTGATGCCTGAAAACAATGCTTCAAACATGTGAGTACATAATATAGCATGCATTTCTTATTTTTGAAAAATGTGTTTGCCATCTTTCACATTTTAAAAACACAGTAGAGTTTTTACAATTTAAATAATCCAATACTCTTGTCAATGTTTTTTTAATTTGAAAACAATTATTTTAATTGTCACAGGTCTATTTCCTAGCCATTATTTATTTTTTAAAAATAAAACACATTTGCAATTTCATTTAAAACAATTACTGATTTTTAATTGATGTTCAAAATCCACACTCTTACAGGATGTTAAAACTTGTTTATTTGTTAAAATGTAATTTCCTTTAAACATGCATGTGTATTATCTGATTTTCATATTGATTGTTTATTTTTACTGTTTAATGAGTAAATATCTATTTTACATTACAATGTCAATTTTTTATCTAACACCCCTTGTTTTTTATGGTGATTGAGATGTTATTTAAGTAGTTAGACGTAATTTTATTTAAAAGAGTTTTAAAAAAAATATGAGGTGTTATCATTTAATTTAGTTATATTTTAAATAATGCCTTTAGGTGAATACTCAATTTATTTTGTTAAAATGTCAATTTATACTTTCCATTTATTATAGAACATTACATGTCTCCCCCTTTGCAGTTTAATTAAGTTAACATGCTATAATATTCTCGTCTCTCTCTTTTAAAATGTAATTAATGAGAGAGTTATCATTATTGATAGCATTTAATATTACATGTGCATGCATAAATATCTATTTTACATTACACTATCAAATTTTTTATCTAACACCCTGGTTTTTGGGGGTAATTATGAGATGTTATTTATTTAATTAAACATAAATTTGATTAAATAATGCATGCATGCATATTATCTAACTTACTGATTATAATGTATTGCTATTTTCCCTCTATACTGTGTTTATGCATATTTTTTCTCTTTCTGGTTTATATATTTTAAAATTCAAATGTGTGTCAAAAACAAAATTATTCCATGTTTGAGAAAAAACCATTTGCATTTTATGTTAAAATCTAAATTATTCTTTCCATGTTTTAAATTTTTTCAATCAATATTTTCCCACTTTACTAATACATGGTCTATTTAGACCAAAGACAATATCCCAATATTTTTGTGATTTGTGCACATACTCAAGCCCCTGCCCAAAACAAATGAGGTCCCATCTTCATACAAGACATAAGCAAACAACAGTTAATTTTTGTTTGTTTTGCAAGATCTATTTCAGGAGTAAACCATCACTTTACAGTCATATTGATAAAAACCATCCAAATGAGATTCCGTCAATTTCAACTTTGAACACTAACAATAGACATGAATTTACCATACAAAGATCAGAGAATGGATGTTGAGGTGCTTTTTCAAATTATTTATCCAACCATCTTAATTTGATTGATGTTTATGAGGCATTCTCAAACCATTACAAGCTAATACATGAGGTAATTTCAAATGAGGTTTCCACACACTATTCCATGAAAATATATTTAACTTGTGAATTAGAGATGGTGAAACCCATGGAAAATGATGAAGAAAAGGTCGCCATTCTCCATCCAACATCACACCCATATCAGTTTTTTTATCAGGACTAAGTGAAACAAATTTTTACAACTTATTTGACAAAATTTCAAATTATATTTGTATTTATGCCATGAATGGGAGCGGATTTATTTTAAAAAACATCAATAGAGTTGGACTTCATGTTGTAAAATCATGCCAACTCGCCGTGATGGCCGTACTTAGAGAAAACTGTTACTTTTCTTAGGTTAAACATAACGCGAGGTTGACATTTTCCAATTTCTCTCCTCTACTATAAATGCGTGGTTCATTAACATATTTAATATACCAGAGCCTTTGTAGCTACTTAGTTAACCAAGCTTATTTAGATCAAGCGGAGAGATTAGAGAACAGGATCGACGCTCAAATAGAAGCGGCGCACTCTCAGGAACACACTCGCCAGCTGCATCTTACCAATGTGACTGCCAACGGAGTAAAGAGAACAATAATAGAATGGTGGTGTGCATCGTGAACTCAGTGTAACGGTGATTGCAACTACCTAACAATTTAGTGCATTGATTGTTTTTGTTATTACGAGCTAATGCAATAAATGAAATGTCGCAACCATTCTGCTGTGATAGCTTATTATGAGGCCCTACATTTAATAACCCTACATATAGATAAATAAATAACAGCCTTTTGTACATGTAAACAATCAATGCCGTCAGCAAGAAATAAGAAATATAAGTCGGCCGAAGGTCTCCCTTACAGAACATTGAGCAACATGTAACAACTATTAAAGTAATCATATGTAATAATCTATAAAGATACAATCGTAATAGATATTCCAGTATGACTATTGATAAATCATCCATCGTCATGCAACGTCGTAGAGGTGGTAACAAATAACTTAAGTTTAGTAGTAAGATAATTAATATGTAAGACTCGTAGGTCGCGATAACACTATCTGACAAGCAATGACATTTAGGAAAGCTATAACGGCAAAAACTCCTATACCTATTCGTAACCTTAGAGTACAACGTAAACTGGAGGTGGGAGACCACCATACAATTACCCTAGTTTGTATACGTTTAGCTTTCCATTTAAATATACAAAATGACCTGACAATAGAAAACTAATCCAAAGTAGATTTGCTCATCAATTATTACATCCAATGCATTATATTTATAGCACTTTTTGATAAACAATTAAACACTCGACAAGTACCTGCTATTCTTTCTTGTTGACAGTTTTCCCTCGCTTTAATATTTCTGTTAATTTTACGCAACGTCAGCTTTAATTTGACTATGCTGTTTGACCATCTTTTGTTTTGTCAAATACCGTCGAGTATAATTTTAAGTATTAACTGCACAAAACATTTTACAAACTGAATAATCAATCCTATCATGATTTACAATTAATCATTATAATCAATAATAATTTTAGTCTTTGTTTCTTCATTCTTTTCCTCTCATCCTGACCAATCATGATAGTCTTGATAGATTATGTCACAATGTGTCTAAATACTGACCATCGCATGGAGGATCATACATTCCATTGCCTGACTATCTTAGAAAAAACAAATTCTTGGTAAACCTAAAAACCAGTCAATCAAACCTATGTTTTGTGTATAGCATATTAGCATGTCTCCACCCTGAAATTAAAAATCAATGTTGGGTAACACTCTTGAATAAATTTCTCCATACATTAAAGTACAAGGGGTCTCATGTTCCCACTGTCAATTAATGACATATCCATATTTGAAAAGTGGAACTTGATAAATGTCAATGTATACTCTAAAATGAATGATGTCTTGTGCCAGCATATATGTCTCCATGCCACCATCAGAAGACAGTCAATTTATTACTGGTTGAAGAAGAAGAAAAAAGTCATTATTTAGCAATTACAAATTTGAATGCATGTCTCTATATTTTTATAAAAATAGAAACCATGATTTCTTTTGCCCTAAATGTTTATCTGGATTCAAGACCCAAGAAAATTTATCAAAACACGAGATTAAGTGCAATGGAGTATCAGAACCAAACATTACTTTCCCAAACCAATCAGATAAAATCAAATTTAAAGCATTTGCAGCCCAGAATTACATTCCTATCATTGGTAGTCTTGATATTGAGGCAATTTCAAGAAAGGCCCACAGTGTGCAGCCTAACCCATCTACTAGCTATACAATGCACAAAGTCAAGCAAATTCCATTGGTGTCTTTGTGGCAACAAGTAGTGTGGATAAATTATTAACATGAGAGATAGATACTGGGAAACAATGTATGGAACAAGGGAGGAATCATTTATGCAAATTGGCAAAACACTTGCATGAGATGAAACAAAAACACTGTGAATTAATTATTTCAAAGGAGAAATAATATTGGTTATGGCAGTGAGGTGTATATTTTGTAGAAATGCATTTGCTCATGATGATGTCAAAGTTATTGATCACTGCCATTTCACTGAAAACATAAGAGGCATCACACATAATAATTGTTTAAATCAGAGCCCACAATTTACGCCAGATTTTATGCATAATGGGAGCAAATATGATATGCATATTCTGCTAAAAAGTTTGCATATGAAAGATGGAGAAAAGATGTCATGCTTTCCATGCACTTCTAAAGTATTTTTATTCCTAAGTTTAATGGTGCCAGTTGATGGTTTTAATGATAAACATAGAGTTTACAAACCCATATATGAGGAACTTAGATTTTTGGATAATTACCAGTTCATAAGTGATAGTGTGTCAAATGTCATGAAAAATATCAGAGTGGATAAATATAAATTTTTAAATGATGGTATGGGGAAACAAAAAGCTGAAGCATTCTCCCATGGGAAGGGTACTTTCCCTTATAGATGGTTTGATAGTTTCAAGAAATTTTATGAATCAGGAGGACTGGAGAGACAGATTGACTGGTAAAATCCCATTAATTCAGTAGGAGCTGGATTTTGAGCATCAAAACACATGGGTGTTGGGTGAATGTACAAATTTTAAAAATTTTCATGATAATTACTTAATTTCAGACACACTATTACTTCTAGATGTCATATGCAAATTTTGCCTAGAAAGCATGGAAACATATAAACTTTATCCTGCTTATTTTTTTATTTTGTCTAACTTTAGCTGGCACACAATGTTAAAACATACAGGAGTATCACTTGATCCAATACATGATGAGATGGAATTGAATTTTATTCAAGGTGATATTCATAGTGGGATGTGCTCAATATTTTCTGATCAATATTTTAAGGCAAATAACCCACTAGTAGATGGCTATGGCAAGGAGAAGGAGACAAATTTCGGATTCTTTCCAGATATGAATGGACTGTATGCTGGAACCATGATTTTAAGCTTGCCTGTGGTTGGACTGACATGGTCTTCAGCAAAACTTGAAGAAATATTGTCTGCCCCTCAAGAATCACAAACTGGGCACATGCTGGAGGTGGATTTGAAATATCTGGAATATCTTCACAATGAACACTTTGATTTCCTTTTGGCACAACACAAGATGATAATAGAAGATAGACATCTATCACCATACCAGATGGAAATAAAAAATAAATTAAAAATAACTCTAGCACCCATACCCAAACTTATGCAAACATTTTACAAAAAAGAAAATTACATTGTGCATTATGAGATGTTAAAGTTTTATGTTGAGTGTGGACTTAACATCACAAAATTCCATAAAGCTCTTGAATTTAAGCAGGCACCATTTTTTAAGTCATATATTGATTTAAACATGAGCAAATGCAAGGCTGCATGCATCAAATTTGAGAAGGCATTCTATAATGTTGAATGCTGTGTTTGGAAATTGTATGGAGAATTTGAGTAAACAAGTAAATATAAAGTTTGCACATGATCTGGAATCCATGGAAAAATTAATAAAAAAACCTGAATTTCAATTTTACAACATTGTAAGTGAGTATTTGGTTCAGGTCATGCTGAGACAAAAAGACATAGTTTGGAACTGACCCAATTATCTCAGAGCAGCTATACTTGATCTATTCAAGGTGTTAATGTTCAAATTCCATTATGAGGTTATGAAACCATCTTTTAAAAACAGAATTACATTATTGTAATCTGACACAGACTCATTACTCTATAAAATTAAGACAGAAAATTTGTATACAGAGCTAGGCCTGATCTCACACCACTTTGACTTTTTAAATTATAAAATATCATCACTCCTATACTGTGCTGTGAGAAGATATCATGCATTCCATGCATGTCTGAAGTGTTTTTATCACTAAGTATGATGGTGCCCATTGATGGATATAATGATAAGCACAGAATTTACAAGCCCATATATGAGGAACTTAGATTTTTGGATAGTTACCAGTTCATAAGTGATAATCTGTCAAACCTTACAAAAAATATTGGAGCAGACAAGTATAAATTTTTAAATGATGGTATGGGGAAACAAAAAGTGGAGGTGTTTTTCCATGAAAAATGAACCTTTCCATACATGTGGTTTGAAAGTTTTGAGAAATTTAATGAATTGAGTCTTCCAGATTTAGAGTATTGGAGAGATAAATTGACCAGTAAAATCCCAATAACCCAACAAGAGCTGGATTTCAAACATGACAACACATGGGTCTTAGGTGGGTGCAAAAATTTTAAACAATTCCATAATCATTACCTGATTTCCAACACATTATTACTATTGGATGTGATAAGAGGATTTTGCCTAGAAAGCATGGACACATATATACTTGACCCTGCTCACTTTTTTACATTATCTAATTTCAGCTGGCATTCAATGTTAAAACACACAGGGGTATCACTCAATCCAATACATGATGAGATGGAATTGAATTTCATTCAAGCTAGCATCAGAGGAGGCATGTGTTCAATATTTTCCAATCAATATTTTATGGCAAATAACCTGCTAGTGGAGGGTTATGACCCTGAGAAGGAGACAAATTTTGGATTTTTCATGGATATGAATGGACTCTATAGTGGAACCATCAGTTTAAGCTTGCCTGTGGGTGGACTGAGGTGGTCTTCAGCAAAACTCGAAGAAATATTGTCCACACCTCAAGAATCACAAACTGGGTACATGCTGGAGGTGGATTTGGAATACCCAGAATATCTGCATGAAGAGCATTTTGATTTTTTGATGGCTCCTCATAAAATGATTATTCAGGACAAGCACCTGTCATGATACCAACTGGAAATATAAAATAAATTAAAAATAAGTTTAGCACCCATACCCAAACTTGTGCAAACATTTTACAAAAAAGAAAATTACATTGTGCATTATGAAATCTTGAAATTCTATGTTGACCATGGTTTGCAAATCATAAAATTCCACAAGGCTCTGGAATTTAGACAAGCTCTGTTTTTGAAATCATATATTGATTTAAACACCAACAAATGCAAAGCAGCATGAAATGATTTTGAGAAGGCTGTGTTTGGAAAGTGCATGGAAAATTTAAGAAAATAGGTAAATATAAAGTTTGCACACAATCTGGAATCCGCAGAAAAATTAATTAAAAAACCTGAATTTAAATCATATAACATTGTCAGCAAAAATTTGGTTCAGGTTCAGGATATTGAATGGAACAGGCCCAATTATCTTGGGTCAGCTATACTTGATTTATCCAAGTTGTTAATGTTCAAATTCCATTATGAGGTTATGAAACCATCTTTTAAAAACAAAATTACATTATTGTATTCCAACACAGACTTGCTACTCTATAAAATTAAGATGGAAAATTTGTACACAGAGTTAGGGTCAATCTCACATCACTTTGACTTTTCAAATTATCCAATATCATCACCCCTATACTCTGATGTCAATAAAAAAGTGTACCTTAAAGTCAAGGACGAATTGACCAGGCGTGTATTAAACCATGTAGTTGCACTTAAACTGAAACTATACTCTGTTGAATATACAAGTGAAAGCCATGAGATATTGGAGAAGGCCAGTGCAAAAGGTGTAACCTGGTCAGTAAAGCAGATGATGAACTTTGAGCTTTTCAAATCAATTCTATTGCAAGATGGTATTATCTGAAGACCAATGACTGGAACACAATCTCTTATGACTTCAATTAGTGTAGAGATGTCAAATTGTATAGCATTGTCATGCTATGACAATAAATGCTATCTTTTAAATTCCATAGAAATGCTGCCATATGGACATAAATGTAATAACAATTTACATGTTTCTTATATTAAACTCTTGTTTAGATATTGAAATGATTAATTCACCATCTACCAGTTCTACACTAATTGATGATGGAGTAAAATGCCTGCACCTAGGTATATGGAAAATATATTGTGTGTGTTATTAATTAGTTGTTTTAGATTCTAATACCTAGTAATAATTTCCAATCATCCTCCCTCACACGTTGTACTTGCTTCAAGTCCTTGATATGGTAATTTATTTTTAAAAAAATTAAATATTAAATTTTACATTTAGACATTTCCAATGTTTCACCTCTGTTGTTTTTACATAATTGCTCCCTCCACCATGTTCAATGCGAATTTGTTAAAAGCTCCCTCTGCATATGTTTTTATATGTATTATTACAAATTAGTTTTTTGTTTAGACAATTCTCCATTTGATTGTCTCACTTACAATGTTTCCTCCATTCTCTGTGTCCATATGAGTTTGTTAAATTTCTCCATGTATGTTTTTGTCAATGGTGTTACAAATTAATGTTTTTGTTTAGGCAATTCCTAGTATAATTGATTATCCTGCATACAATGTTTCCTCCATTCTCCGTGTCCATACAAATTTGTTAAATTTCTCCACATATGTTTTTGTCAACATTGTTACAAATTAATGTTTTTGTTTAGTCAATTCTCCATTTGATTATCCTGTGTACAATGTTTCTTCCATTCTTTGTGCCTGTGTGAAATTGTTAAATTTCTCCATGTATGTTTTGGTCAACAATGGTATAAATTAATGTATTGTTTTAGACAATTCTCCATTTGAATAATTCAGTGCCACTTGTCAAGAAGAAAATCTATTCACTCCATTGCCTCCCATGTTTAATTTATCTTGAAAATGGTATAATATATTTTAGTTGAATGATTATTGATATAGTTTAGTTTCCACACTCCACCAACTGAAAAAACCTATTCACTCCAATGCTCCCCATGTTTAATTTATCTTGAAAATGGTATAATATATTTTAATTGAATGATTATTTATATAGTTTAGTTTCCACACTCTGCTGAATGATTCTCCACCAACTGAAAAAAACCTATTCACTCTGGTGCTCCCTCTACATGTAACTTATTTTAAAATGGTATAATTGAAAATAATTATATTTTTTTAAAGGTTTATTTAGATCCCTATCTGTTTAAAAAAGAAAAAAAAGTTTTCCATCATCAACTGATGAAAGAATGCCTCCATGTGAAAATTCCTTCACAAAAAGTATAATCATTTTAATTTATAAGAAGTTAATGGAAATATTTAGGTGTCCGTCACTATTTTACAATCCCCCACTTGTATTGAATGAAAAAGATGCCTCTTTACATAAATGCCTCCAACAACAAGTGTATGTGCCTTTTACAAATGTAATAAATAACCAACCATATTTAGCTGTGTTTGCTACTATTTATAATTTTTCTGTGGTTTATTGATTGACAATTGTCTCTACACTAATGGCCATAAACATTTCACTGAGATGCGTGTTCTATTGCTATCTAATGCATCATTTGAAAATTGCCTTCATACACATTGATTAACTTCTCCTCAAGTGACATACAGTCAATCCTCTACTGTGTGCATGTATAATTGCAAAGAAATAGTGGTAGGCATTGATTTCTCTCTCTCTAATTAACTTGGAGTTTAGCACATGTTTTTTACAATATATTGCATGTGCTTTCTCTCAACATACTCTATAAAGCAAATGGTGGAATTGCATTAGAAATCCAATTTAGATGTTATCATTGCAATGAGCATTTGAGAAGACATACAACTTGGTACAGATAATTTTACATTAAAAGCATCTTTATTCTGCTTTTAGACAATTGAGGTTTCCAATTTGACATTAAAAGGAATCTCACAATAAAGAGAGCATTTCCAGTCAAAAAAGCTTGTTATTGTTGTATATTGCATAGATTTGTCATTAGAAATACATTATGACATTTATTAGGTCTCCCACTGAATTTAATTTATATGTGCATTTATTTTATTTTATTACATAGCATTCTTAATACACATAAACAATAGTTGACATATCTATTTAATTTTGTAAAATGCATATCTCTTATATCACATTTAGATATATTTTTGTTGGACATTTTTTGATTCTTGACACTCATCAAGTGAACAACTCTCATCGAAAATTATCTATGCATGGGAAATGATGATGGTGGTTGATGACAATATATGAACTCACATCAACATTGGTGGTGATTGACTAATACAATAGACAAAATTTTTAGTGTAATTTATCATCATTATAAGTTGAATGTGTAAAATATACATGTTTTGTTTTGTTTTGCTTTTAAAAAAATGTGGGTTTTACTATGCTCACTTAAATATCTGGTTTTATATTTTGGAAATTGATGAATTTTGTTTTAACACATAAAATAAACTAATGTCTAAAAAATTTTAAACATTTTTATTACAATGGATTGTGATCTCTTTTTGTTTAATTTCCACATTTAATATTTTCCACATGTATTAATGAAAATGGGTTAAAATAGTTTGTTTAGAAATGAAAATGTTGTTTTTGTAAATGAAATATATTAACAAAAATGAAATGTGGTTTTTGCAAGTTTACCCAAATTACATTGTACATACAATCATTCAAAAATCATGGAAAAAAACAATAACAAGGTATATTAACAAAAATGAAATGTAATGTATGCAAGCAATTGTAACACATGATATAGCTGTGTATATTAACATTAAATGAAATTAGCCATATAAAACTAAAAAATGTATGTAAATGTAAATTGGCCACAATATGAATCATTCATAAGCAAACCCATATAAAAAACCAATTAGTGATAACTGTCAAATATGCATTAATGCTTTTGCCCCAACCTGTCAAAAAATGCATTATTGAGCTCTGAATTCCATTAGCAAGCTGTCAAAACAAGTAGGTGACTCACTAAATTAACCAGCCTCCAATATTCACCATCTGTCACGTGACATGTGACGTCATGAACTCTCGACCAATCAGAATCGTTTTTGTGTGATTAAGCTTCCCCCTAGTACTCTACTCATTAATGTTTGTAAACAAAGTTTTAGTGGTTTAACAAAATATATTTATAAATCAATCCCAAGCCCTTAGCAGTTAATTCAAATAAATACTGCCACTAAATTTTATAAAATTTTAAATTGCTTCCAACAAGATCAATGAAAAAACAAAAAGATTTACTGTAAACAAGTATAAATCTAAAATAAAGCGAAATTCTTTTATAAATAATGCAATAAGGCAATGGAATGAATTTCCCCAAGAGATCAAATGTATTAAAAATGTAAAACACTTTCGTAAACGTGTTAAGGAATTAATTCTAAATCAAAAGTTCATCTGTGGAAAAGCTTGGATAGGCTACAAATTTGATAATACTGATTATACTACTACAAGACTATAATATATGTAGCCTAAAATGACGCTTTTCTTGTATATATTTCATGTCTTTTTTATTATTTTTGTACATTATTGAAGCTATTTAGAGAATTTATCAGTTTCTGAAATTGTAAATAAAAGTCTCTAAATATAGAATATCTTATCTTATCTTATCTTCCTCAAGCCTGGAGATTTGTTCAATTCTGTGAGTAAAAACTCTTCCACATTGATGTATGACGCAACTATGGATGGTGTGATGAAAATGCATATCATATATAACACTAGAAAAATGTGAATTATTTGAAACTAAGTGTTTTGTTTTTAAAAAATATATAAGTTAATGTTAACTATTCTCATTATAAATAAACCATGACCACATTCAATGTTGTTCCTTTGCAAAACACTCAGATGTTTTTAATTTTCAGTGGTCCATCAAATTTGGGAAAAACATATGGTTATTTGTTTATAAATTTTGCTCAGGATATTCCAAATGAATTACATCTTTGTGGTTTGTTGGTGCTCAACTCACTGTCCAGTGAGTCCATGCTGATGGTCTCTACTGAGTCACCCTTGAATTGGCTCACAGTTGACTCTTTCAGCAATTTACCAGTTGTGGGATCCTTAGATATGTCAGCCTCAAATCATTGACAAGTACTAATTTGTTATATTGTTTCTTGGTTGCATTTTACAAACATAATGATGATACATAAATCTAAATTGTATTTAATCACTAAATAATTACTTGATCTTAATTCTGACTAATCATCAATCCTTCTCTTCCTTTAGCAGCATTATGCTTTGGATTATGCTACAATAGTTTACTTGTTTAGAAATGAAAATGTTGTTTTTGTAAATGAACTAGTGTGTCTTGAAAACAAAATGTAGTCTTTTTGAAAAAAATTCACAGAAAGCGAGTTAAACACTGTACTTGTAAGCTTTTTGAAATTATGGAAAAATGATCATCAAAATGTAATGTGTGATAGCACTGTGTATTGACAAAAATGAGATGCACCTTTTTGAAAGTTTCTGAAAAATGTGTTAAACATTGTATGTGTAATCATTTGAAATTATGGAAAATTGATCATTAAAGATGTAATGTGTAATAACAATGTATATTAAAAAATATGAAATCCCACTTTTTGAAAGTTTCCACATTATATTGTAAACATTGTACATGTAATCATTAGAAGCTAAGGAAAATTGATCATCAAAAACGTAAAGCATGATATGCATAATCACAAATCCAATGTAATGTATGCAAATGAGTATAATGTGTGATATAGCCATGTATATTAACAAAAAACATTAGCCATATAAATTAGTCATTATATCAAAACATGAGAATGTAAACTAAATAGGCTCCCAACATAAAAATGAATCACCACAAAAATCAATCATCTTGTAAATGTCATGAATCACTAATTAAATTCTATTAGCGCCTGTCAAAAAACCATTACAGGTACTGTCAAATTTTAATCATTAATATCAATGCAAAATACAAAAAAAATTGTGATAATCTTAAACAAATGATTTTGCATTGCTTTGATTTGACTACCATAAATTTTTAAGCTTGCTATGGGACTGGATGAACTATATATAATATCTAAATGCATTAAAATCTCAAATCATTATAATCAATGTCTGTGGTTGAAATGGTGCTTATTTCTCTGGAAAATTACAATAAATTAACATCAGATTGCTGTCAAGAACAACATATTTATGGTGATAGTATGCAGCTAAAATCAAGTAATTGTCACTCTACACAACAACAAACCCCCTTCATTCAAGATGATATTCATATGGAGAAATTGATAACATTGTTTTTGTAAATGTTGTAGCCATCTAATGGATCAATTTATCTCTAAATTGAAAATTTATATGCCAGGAAATTTAAAATTTACAATTTATGCTAACAGAAAATGCTTATATAATTATTTATAGCATTCTCTTATCTAATGCTAGCAAAGTGGCTACATAAATATTTATTCCTTTGCAAAATGTATCAATAGCAACCTATAAAAGCTTTTATGAGCATTTTCTAAACAGTGGATATAGTTATTTTGACATTTACATCTAAACAAACAAAACTGATAATCTTATTTAAAGTATTGCAGCTACCAGATAAACTTGTTGAATTCATATAGAACAATTTTGTATACTGTGAACTATCTTGCTTTATTTGAGTTTGTGTGAAAAATATATTTAAGAATGAGGCTATTCATAAAAATAAATAATTTATCTAGCAGAATATTTAAATCAATCATTTTATGCATATTCAAACTGCAGATTACAAACATTCACTAGCAGAAACAGATGGAATCCAGTTGACACTTACCAGCAGACCAGGACCATCATGAACAAGATCTGGTCACCCTTAATTTTATTAACTCAGTCAAAGTTGGTTACTTTGAGATGTGTCTCTGGCAAATGTGATCACGGGTGACTTGTATTTGCCTCATGATCCTCAATGACCTGCAGCAGATTACTTTGTAATCTGTCACAAAATATTTTTTGCTGAAACTTGCTTTTGCAATTTCAGCAAAAAGCGTTTGCATACATGTATAAGAATTGATTGACGTGTGCTAATTGATGAGTCATTGCCTGCAATTAATTCATGAATAACAAAGAGGGGTGGCTAAAGATGTGAATATTCATACATTACATAACCAAACTATAAATAATTTTAAAGTGTATGTTTGTAGTTTTAGACCATTGAAAAAACTAGTATATTGAAATAATCATATATTTTTTGTTAATGAACTTGTTATGTACACTAAATAATAGCTCTAGTATTAAATTTCATAAATTCTTGTTATTACCCAGAAATTGTTCTATATTTAACAGAACTTATATTGTATGTATATATACAAAAGGAGTAGTGTACATAGTCAAGATCCCTGGTCACAAAATGACATTTTGACCTCTGCGATATCGAGGGGTGTTTGCAAATGTTAATTAGTGAGTCACCTACTTGATTTACATCTCCGCTAATGGGTTTTTAGTGACGTCAGATATTTTTAAGTATGTCTGGATTTTCAATTAGTAATGCTTTTAATTGATTTACATATTAAGGCCATTTTTGGTATGAGTAATTTCACTTTGATAATATCAAGGTCACTTTTTGGTATGAGTAAATTTTGTTAATATCACATTTGTTTGCATTACGCCATGTTAATATATACCCTATTTTAAACAACTCCTTTTCGGGGTCGTACACATAAATATTACAAAATAATTTTCCATAATTTCGAGAAGCTTAGAGTATAATCCGGGAAACTTTCAAAATCCCACTTGTCAAAATTCATTGTAACACATTTTTCCTATCACGAATTTTTCAAACAATAATTTAATTTTATAAATTCAAAGGCCGGTCAATCTATATATTCACTTCATTTCTTTCGATAAAATCATTATTCTTCTTTTTATTCTTTTTCTCTCTCACTTTTGGCAATGTCTATTGAAACGCTAACATCCGGTTCCCTGAGTAACCTGTTTGATGATCTATGTACAACTCCCCCACCCTCGCATGGTTATAACCCGTTAACACAAGAGATGATTCATCCTCCTCCTGCACCTGTAAAAGAAAAGTGCAA